>SNQJ01S0075600.1:0-14108 GCA_010110895.2 Picea sitchensis
CCACCCTTAGTGCAGTCCTTGGGTCACTCATTCCATTTGTCCAGGGAAACAATAATGCCACTAAGTTACTTGTTTATGAAGGGAAGTTTGTTATGGATACTATTATGGGTTCGGAGGAAAATTCTTCACGGGCTCATACTACAGGGGATGTGAAAGAATTCACGTGGTTGAGGGGAATTGGGATTGAGCCGTCGCCTTTAAAAACTCGAATCTCTCGAAAAAAACAGGCTACTCTACCTCATAAAACTGTTGATTATTCTCCCTCCGCTACTGATTGTGGGGCTCTTAGAGAAGTGAAATCCCAGGCGTGGGCTAAGTAATGTTATTACTTTCTTTGAACATTAGAGGGACGGGAGGCACCCTCAAAATGGTCTTAGTAAGGAGACTCTTGGATCAGACCAGACCAGGAATTATTTTTTTCCAGGAATTATTTTTTTCCAGGAAACTTTGGTTTCTGCCCCAAAATATAGAGATTTCATACATGCTCTAAGACCTTCTTGGGTATCCTATGCGGTTAATTATATGGGAACCTCAAGGGGCTTACTAGTCTCTTGGGATCCTTTGGTTTTTTAACTGGTTCCCTTTCTCACCATTGGTGGTATACTGCTAACAGGTAAAAGCATTAAGGATAAGCGGAAAATAGCTCTACTAAATGTATATGGACCTTTCATAGACCGATTACTCTTCTGGAAGTCGGTGGCGGACAACAGTATTTTGGAGATAAGGAATTTGATAATTGCAGGTGAATTGAATTTTGTACTATCTTCGGATGAAGTTTGGGATGGAGCTACTCGGCATGGTTCTTTGGATTATTATTACAGGGATTTATTTTGTGATAGAAAGTTGATATACATTAAACCGGTCAAGTTGGTTTCGACGTGGCAGAATGGCTGGTATGGAATTGAAGCGGTGGCTAGAAGATTGGATCGGTGTCTAGTTTATGAAGATTTATTATTATCAGTTGGCATTTATAGGTCTTGGGTAGAGTACCCATTTATTTCAGATCATGCGTCGATTCTTCTACAGTTGGAAATCCTTCCTGTCTATAAGGCTTACCCATTCAAGTTAAATGCCCATTGGTTAAACGATCAAGATTTTGGTGATCTAGTTCAAAAAACTTGGAATGATCCAGTATTCCTATCTGAAAGAGGCAATCAAAAAAGACTGATATGGAAATTAAGAGTTTTAAAACAAAAAACAAAACCGTGGTATAAAGATAAGCTGGAAAGGAACAATGGAAAACTTCAAGAACTAGAAGCAGGTATAACGATATCGATCTTGCATCTGATGGGTGGCTCCTCTAATATTGAAGAAGGTAAGATCCTCCGACAGAAGGAACTGGAAAGGAACAATATCCTCAGAGGAACCGAAGAAAATTGGAGACTTCGCAACATAGCTATTTGGTTGTCTATTGGAGACAACAATACAAAAAAAATCATAATTTTGCTAATTACAATAGAGCCAGAAAACATGTCTGGAAGATAAATGATGATAGAGGAAATAAAATTATAGAACAAGGATCCATAAAAGAGGCAACGATTAAACATTTCAAAGATTCTTACAAGGCTCAAGATTCTATGAACACTGTTGAGCAAGTCAAGATAGCGGGTTTTTATCCATGGATGCTCAATGATGAAGAATCAACTACTCTCTTCCAACCAATTTCATTGGAAGAATTGAGAAAGGTGCTCTTCAAATTCAAAAATGCAAAGATCCTAGGGTCGGATGGCTGGACCTTTGAGTTCTTCACATACTTTTTTTATTCAGTTGGTCAGGATCTACTCGATATGGTAGAAGAAAAGAGAAGGATGGGGTCTATGGGGGGGAACCTAAATTTTACTTTTCTAACTTTAATTTGATCTCATTATGCAATTTGTGCTATAAAGTGATTTCAAAAATCATCTCAAATCGGATCAAACAGATCCTTTCAAGCACACTCTCTGTTGAACAATTGGGTTTCCTTCAAGGTAGGAGGATCCAATATGCTATCAGAACTATTCATGAAAGTTTACACAATATTAAAAAGAAAAATTTAAAAGCCTTGGTTTTAAAACTAGACCTAAGGAAAGCATATGATTGTGTGGATTGGGAATTCTTAAGACTTATCCTAACCTCAGCGGGTTTCGGGATCCAGATGACCAATTGGATCATGGCCCATGTGACATCCTCTACCTTTGCAGTTTTAATAAATGGTGAAGCTACATATGTTTTTAGAAATGGAAGGGGATTTCATCGAGGGTGTCCACTATCGCCACTATTTTTCATCTTGTTCATGGAAGGGCTCAGCCTATTAATGAAAAATGCACTTGGTGAAGGTAATATTGAAGGTATAAAAGTTTCTCGTCTGTTTAAGATTCTGCATTTATTGTTCGTTGATGATGTTATTATTATGATGAGGGAAACTTTAAGAGAATGGTGGGAAATTGACAAAATAATTTGTTTATTTTGTAAAGCTTCGAGACTAACGATAAATCAGTAAAAAACAACAGTTCATTATGTAGGGATTACGGGAAGTGAACTTGCTGCCTTCGAGAATATTCTTCCATACTCCTTTATTGAGCTCTCTTCGAGCTTCGGATATTTGGGATACTTTCTAAAGACTGGTGCATACAAGGCGGAAGAATGGGACTGGTTGCTAACAAAAATCACAAAGAGGATAACATTATGGTGCAACAGGTGGCTTTCTTTGGGGGCCAGATACATCCTGGTGAAAACTGTGCTCGAAGGACAACCAATATATTGGATGTCAATGGAATCTATTCCTCGATCATTTCTAAAGAAAATCAAAAAACTGATGTTTAAATTCTTGTGGAATGGAAACAAAGATACGCATCAATTCCACCTTTGCAGATGGGACTTACTCTCAAGACCAAAAAAGAATGGTGGTTGGGGATTTAGAAATCTTGTTCTGTTTAATACGACTCTCAATGTAAATACACCATGGAGGGTCCTTACGCTGCAGGGGATTTGGCACAAGGTACTAAGGGATAAGTATTTAAAAATTTCTACTGTTATCAATTGGTATAGGCTGGAAAGTCAAAAGGTAAATGTTGCATCAAGGATGTGGAATAGCCTTGTACAAACTATGCATGTTATTATTCATTGGCTTAGTTGGTCCCAAGGAAAGGGACATTTCATTAATATAGGCAGAGATCAGATCCTTGGTATAGGTCAAAATTCATTCCCATCGGAAGAGCTAATAGAAATTCTAAATCTTAAAAGAATCACAACACTTGCTCTAGCCTCTGTCTCTCAAGATCCGGTTACTTTAACTGAGGCATGGGTTAGTAGTAAGGATTTGGGGCTATCGGGCAGCTTAGCAGCCGAATGGGAGCACTATTGTGATAATTAAATGAAGTTGGGGTTTTAGTCCACAATGTTGAAGATTCCTTGATCTGGACGGGAGGGGATTCAATAGGCAAGATGACTATAAAAAACATTTATACAACTCTCATTTCCACTCAAGAGTTGCCAATAATGAGCGTATGAAAAAACAAACTTTGGAAATGGAACGTACAACTGAAGATGGAACTTTTTATTTGGATGGCGACAGAAAAAAAAAGTTTTAACTTGGCAAGTTTTGCAATAGAACGGTTGGCAGGGTCCTGGTCTGTGTTCACTTTGTAAAATTGATATTGAAGATGTCGATCATCTGTTAGTGCATTGCTCATTTACACAGTCAGTTTGGGACAATATTTCTATCCTGCTTAAACAAAAGTTTCATTGGACGAGCATCTCCCTAAGTGATTGTTTTGATTCATGGTCAAAGGACAAATCGGTCCCAATCAAGTTGGTTGTTCACCTTTGTTGGTATGTTTGGATTGAGAGGAATCAAGTTATATTCGAGGATAATTCACCCTCAATTTGGGCAGTTATTTATAAAACTATAAGAGCTCAAAGTCCTTGCACCTCTTCTCAAAGTTTGAGTGCTATAAAATGGAGTCTGATTTGTCAGGGTGTTGATAATGTAATTTCCTTTTTTGATGGGGCGTCTATCTAGTGTGGATTGAACTGTGGGGCTGGGGGAGTCATTAAGTTCCCTGATTTGAAAGCGTATAGATGGCATATCAATGGAGGGAGCGGTTCAAATTCAAAAGCTGAGTTGTTGAGCACTTGGGTTACCTTAACCCTAGCAAAAATTTGGAATATTCCAAAGATTAAAGTTTTGAGGGACTCGAAGGTGATCATAGACTGGCTCAACAAAAAAATCAAATTAGATGCCATCGACATTGAAGGTTGGAAGCGCAGAACCAAGGTATTATCTTCTTTATTCCAAGAAATCAGTTTCAGTCATATCTACAGGGAGCATAATAAAGAGGCAGATCGCCTATCCAAACAAGCCCTTCTTGGTCCTATAAGCAGATTAACATATTATTTATGGGAAAATGGAAAGGTCGGTCCACCTTTCCATCTAAATATTTTCTAACCTTGGAATTCTCAGTTATATTTTGGACTAGAGTGGTTTGTGGACTTGTGTGGTTTTTGAGTGGTGATTCAGTGAATCACTATCATTTGAGACCGAAGTGGTTTCGATCCTTTTTCGTCAATGGTTGAAGTGGAGGATTGATATATCTTTTTTCTTATAGTTGTGGTTAGCATTGTTGAGTCATTAGGGTCAAAGTTAAGAGACTTGGGTTTGTATATTTTGTAGTGTTTTGATGGAATTGTGGGAGTACCCTTCTCCCTATGGTATATGCTGATGTAAATGAGATTATAAATCTAATATAATTTCGAGCGAATTTTCTATTGGAAAAAGATATACATACCCTACCCCTCTAGATTAAAACACAAACACATTATTTCTACTTGGGATCTTTTCACTTTCGAATCAAATCTATTCATCTTATGTTATTATATTAATAACTATCGTTATTTTGGTCTTCCTCAAGGGTGTGATTGTTCCCTGCATATCTCGTGGGATGGAGGTCAACTCAAATATGTTCACAAATTTCCAATTAGTCAATGCACTCTTTTTGCCATAGCGAATGTACATTTGACTACTGTGATGGATGTTAATGGTGATGCTTCAACACAACACTCATATATAGGGTTCTTTGAATTGTATCTCAAAATTGTCTTTCTCTTACCGTTTTATAATGTTGATTGTACATTGCAATTTTTCAAATAATGGTTTCCTAATGTCCTTACTTTCAGGAAACTTATATTTCATTTTAAATTTTATTATAAATATAAACTTCAGCCATGAATTTGTAGAGACTTGAATGCCTCAAGTAACACACTTCAACTATATGTTAAATCGAGTGGTTATGCATTCAATCTCTTTTGTTTCCTTGTATCTGGCAGCCAAAGATTAGGTAAAAATCCCAAAACAGATTTAAATCCAGAGGGAGCAGGGTATGTATACCTTAGTAGATTTTAGCAATCAAAATTGTTGCGCTGACTAGGTCCCTTGTCCCATAAACAATGACTCTTATACACCAGTTTGATGTCTCACTTAGTCATAACATTAAAATTAAATTATTATTATAAAACAAATTTAGGGTATCAAAATGCATTTCAAATCTCAAGTATATGACATTCGCGAAATCTACTAAACCCTTGTTTTGGGAAACCAAATGATCCTATAACACTTGTCAGAGGCATACAGTTGTAGGTGTATGTATGTATAAGACAGTTGTATAGATATTTATGTCTTAGTCTACCATTCTATATTTTAACTCTTGAAATTAGGTGAGAAATTATTAGATCCGCAGATTTGAGAGATTATTTCTGTATAATCGGAATGCTCCAAAAAATTTTAAACATGATAAATTTATTTCTACATTTAAAATTGGATTTTAAACATAAAAAATAGTGATTTCTTACAAATTTATATAGCTATTTATTCTCTCTACCAAAACCTAAAACAATTAGAGAATGCAGATATTTATTTTCCATACCACATAAATTTATCATATGCAAAAGTCACAATGAACATAATGGCCATAAGGAGGTATAATAGCATAGAAATTTCGTGATGTAATTCGGTCTTAAATAATTACACTGCTTACTCAATTTTGGAAAAAAATTGATTACATTGCTGGTAAAGTCGAGTTTTTATTTTTCAGTTCTAGAAGGTACTTGGTGGTCCAGTTTTGATCCAGAATGTCTATGCTTGGCGTACTTTTATATACAGAAATGCCAGAAATCTTTGTAATTAATGTGCAAATTTGAGGTTTTATATCATAACTTGTTTTTTTTATGCAGTGGTTAAATCTTTGTAATTAATGTGCAAATTTGAGGTTTTATATCATAACTTGTTTTTTATTCAGTGGTTAAATCTTTGTAATTAATGTGCAAATTTGAGGTTTTATATCATAACTTGTTTTTTTTGGAGTGGTTAATTAGGGAGCAAACAGATAGGTTTTTCATGTAAATAAATGGATCTAAATTCTACTAGATTTTAAGAGGTAGTCTGAATTTTGATGGATCAAAGTTTCATGTATTTTAGAATTTTATTTCAAAGGTTTTGTCCCATTTTAAACCAACCCAGATGCTCAGAAAATCGATCAGAATTCTAAATTGGCAGGAAATTTGCTCACACACGACCAAAAAAACTGCCGGAAAAATAAATTGGGAGAGAAGACGCAGTCATATACTTATGCATTTCATTCTGTTTGTGCTGAAAATGTTGAAAGCTTCATTTAGTACTCCACCTGATAAATTCTGAACAATTTTGGTTCATTTTGTGGGTCTTTATCCTGTTTACTCAGTGTTAATGGAAAATCTGGACCCCAAAGCAGGCGCTTTGGCGCTTGTGTTTTTTTTCGGGAAAATTCCTGCTTACCAGGGCGGGATCTCGAACTCTTTTCGGTTTTGAGGAAGTTATTGAAATGTTGTTGAGAAATTTAAGCACAGGTTATTGTAGCAGTTTCCTCCATTTTCTCAGAGTTGGCACAACTTTGAATTTTCGTATTTTGTCAACTTTGCCAAAGCCATAACCATCGATCGAGCAAAACCTCCTCCACCTCATATCCGTTGATCAATGCTTTTATTGTCTTTAAAGCTTCAAACTTCTTTTAATTCTACTTATATGTATATAAATGGAATAAATGTATTCAATGTACAAAAGACTTGGGCGATGCTTTTATTGTCTTAAATTTGTTTACTTTGATTTGCTGGTTAATACAAAAACCTAAAATTTAACTTGCATGTGATATCTTTTACTTCGACACAAATTTGGGCGATCCGAATCCGTTTGCCATTCGTCAGATTCACAGATCAATGATGTGGCAATATTATTTGTCAGATTCGAGTTTGCACAAACCAATGCTGTGACAATATCGAACGTTAGAAGATCTTGGCATACTTATATCTCTATTTTCAAGAGGAGTGTGCTAATTTGCGAGTAATCTTTTCTCTAGATTTATTTTTTCTGCAGGTTTTTTTGTGGGATAAGGTTCTGAATTGCATGGAACTTTGATCCATGCAAAACTCAGGTTATCTTTGAAAATTTGACCGGATTTACACACATCTTTTGCCTGAAAAACAAATTTGTTTGCTCTCTAGTTAGCTTACTCATTTTCAAGATCACTATTTGGGCTTCTTAATGAGTGATATATGTGAAGATAGTGAGGTAAAAACAAAGCTCTGCTAAAAAAAATTAATCTTTTTTCAAAGATATATGTTAATTTACAACATGATCATGGTGAGCTGCTTGCCTTAAACTTTTCCTTAGGGTCATTTGATTGTACATAGTAGTGTGTTTATGATAGTAGTGTGTTTATGCATGAGGGAGCCTATATTTATGTAATGTTCCCAAGCCATTATGCCAGGAACATCACGGTTTTGGGTGTCTTTTAAAACTTTTATTGGTTGTGGTATTTCATCAAACACTTTGTTGACCTACTTGTTTAAATGTGTTTACTTGTTGAATGGCCTTTTGATTTCGGCCTTAGGGTTTACTAATGTGTTTATATGAGTGTTTGCAACAATAAACAAGAAGATACAGTCATGGACATACCTCAACCATATGCAATATGATAGACAAGCCAAAACATCTCAAATGTGCTTTTATTCATGAAGTATAGAAACCTGCTACAATGTCGACCTAGAATGCTCAACAGATGGCTAAGGAGATAGACAATAGATCTGCTACAAAATGCTCCAATAGAAGACTACAATAAGCCTCCAAAGGTTGGATACATAATGAAGACTGAATACAAGTAGATTTGGGCCGTAAGAATGTTAAACCCCCAAGCTGAAAGGTGCCACGCCCTGTTGGATAGCTGAAGCTCCTCAACAATTCGGCCCTGCTCCCAAAAGTGTCCAATCACCCCAAGAAATATGCCAAATGATAGATCAGGCAACTATAAGCACAACCCAGGTGCTCAAATCTCCAAAGCCACTCTCCAACCCTATGGATATGACTCTTCTCAAGAAATGGTGCACCCCTCTGGATGCTTGAAACCCTAATAATTCAACCTCTCTCCTAGAGACCTCCAACAACTCAACCAATCCACTAGAATGATAGATCGGGGCACGACAATGAAAACCCAAGTGCTCAATAGGCCAAAATACTTGCTAGATCCTTAGATCTAGCTACCCTCCAAATAATGGTGCGCCCTCCTCTTAGGGAAATCGTCCCTCTCTCAATGCCAATCAATCCTCCATAAGAATACCTCCAAAAACATCCAATAATGGTGCTATGGCACCTACAAGGGAAACCCAATACCTGGAATCCCCGACATCTCTTCTCCTCAGCTAGAATGAATCATTCATCAATGGATGGTGCGCCCCTCTTGCTGAAAACCCTCAATTGGTGCGCCCTCTCTCTGTCTGCACATGTAACTGATGTAAAATCCTCCTACCAATGAGTAGATCTGGAACTGGAATGGTGTGGGAGCATATTGCATCTCCGAGACCAAGCTTGGGACAAACTAGGTGGAATCTTTCACCACTGAATCGCCCTCTAGGGTTTGTTAAGTGAAAACCCTCAAAACCCACAATGCTGGGCTCACTAGCTAGAAGCCAGATATCAAAATATGATCATACATGAATGGATGAGTAGAGGCCCTTGCATTTCCTTTATACTTTTTTCTCACCTTGTCCTTCCAAAGTGACTTTCATTTTATTAATATTTAATTAATTAATTAAATCACTTTAATTAATTAATTATTTAACCTTTTTATCTCTGAAAAACACCTTATCTCTCCTTGTGACTTCCCTGACCACTGAAAGTCACTTCTCGTCATCATATCATGTAGTGTTGTTCCTCTCATTTCCAATGAGATATTACACTGAGAGGTTCCTCCAAGTAATGTGCCCAAAATGACCTCTTTAGTGAATTTAATTGACTTATAGCCAAAAATACTCAAAACCATGGAAATCGTCGGAATGCCTCGAAACCAAAGCCAATTTGTGCAGAATGGCTCATCATGATGAAATAGGATGAGCAATTGAAAATGGACCCCACAATGCCTCTCAATAACCCATGTACTCGCTATAACATCCATCTGGCTACTCTCGTCATCATAAACCTTTACACTGTGATGATGTCCCAAAGTGGGGACATTACAGTTCTCCCTGCTAGAAAATTGCTTGTCCTCAAGCAATAACCAAATCCCCTCAAATAAAATACTAGGATCCCATGTCCACCCGTGGGATACACAATAGAACCCATCCAAAGATGAACACTCATACACTCTGCTCCCTGTGTCCCATATCAAGTCATGAACTGCTACCCCTTGGAAGCATAACCCTGAAATACCCCAACTCCAGGAGTCTCATGCATATGACACATGGCCTCATCTCAGAATGAATCCATCCTCCAAGTCTCTACCAAGATCCATACGACCTCCATCAACTGCACATGTTGATGCCAGAATGAGGTGTTGCAAGACCTCCATGAGACACCCGTAAGCGATGCGCTCCTCTCAACACTGAAGCTCAATGAAAAGTTAGAACAAATCCCCCTTGCAAAGGTCCACTCGCCTCTGTCAGTTAGTAGAATGCCCAACCTTGCAATCCCTGGGTCCCATGCTATCCTCTGTCGAAGATCACCATGCCGACCCTGTACTACTCTAACCATGACTGTTTGCCCCCTGCATACATCCTGAATCCTCCTCTACTGGGTCCTCCAGCTGAAATACCTGTGACCATTGGACCTGTTGTCCAAGAACTGTATCTGTAAGGACATCTCTGTATAAGAAGTACCTGTCCACCCATCTCCACGTTCTATCATGATGATCAAGAGTGAAAAGTCGCCTCTCTCTATCAGACAAATCCCTGCAAACCCACTCCAAACCGACCCATGGTGGAGTGAGTGGCTCTCTGGCGCAACCTGGGTCACCATGTAGTGAAACACCCTTCTCACCAAGTGAACTCCCAGATCCCATGGAAGACTTGGAAGTTTATCACTTCCAACCTCCTCTAACTACTCATGTGTCAGACTGATCACCGTCGGACGTCCTCCGTGCTCGGCTACTATCATCTGGCCTATGGTGCTCACCATCACACACCAAGTCTTAGTTGGCTACCTATGACGATCCATATCTATCCTGCTAGATGTTGTAAAAGTGCTCCTGTTAGATGGTCTCGGCCCACACACTCTCCATGCCCTCTGCCACTGTCTATCTCTCCTCATGTTGTTGTCCATGATAAAAGTGTCGGGAAAGGGTAACAGAGGCATCTGTAGCTTACCACAGGACTGAAAAATACTACCCGCCTCGGTCAATCCCAAGGATTCGACCAAAATCACATCTACCTGTACCCCTAATAACTTCTCCTCCGTAGCCATCACTAAGCCCCAATCATCAGGTACAACCCGAAGTAACTCCTCCAACTATTGGTCAACCAACCTCCATCTCTCATCTCTCATGCAACTGCTGATATGCTGAAGGTGCTCTCTCATATCCATGTGATTCTACAAAGGAGTGGTATCTGCATGCTCCCCTAAGTGTGTCTCCTCCCTGCAAGGCAATACACCCCTCTGAATCCCACCATACATCTCGACATGTCTTTGTGAGCTACCACTCATCACTGTATGCTCCGACATACTCATGTCATCTCTCGTAGACTCATGCTGCATCACAGATCCTGGGCGTACTGTTGGATCAACCTCTATATGGAGGTAAGACACTCTCTGGACACAAATGGAAGTGTCCTCCATCAACTGGTGCTCCTCTACTAGACCACCACCATCTTCTATCCATGTGACCGAATGACATATCTGAGTATCCACTAGGACAGATGAAGTGGATCTCTGACGGATCTCCTCAAGAAGATCATCTGATCTGGACTCTGATTCTTGGAGGGTTGTCTGTGTGCCTCTCAAGAATCCTCTAGTGCTCTCCAACTCCTGAGTAAGTATGTCCACCTCTAACTCCTACTCCCTCAGAGCCTCATGATACATCTCACCAATCCTCAATAGGTATCCCCTGTAAGTCAACAACTGTTAGTAATCGTTCCTCATCATAGATACTCTCTCCCTAAGAGTATGAAAGTCATCCATGGAAAATCCCTCATATGCACTACCATGTGCCACTGATGCCTCCCAACAGTAATCGACCACTAATGCATGCGTGTCATCAAAACGTCTAGTGCCTGTCATGATCATAGCCTCACTAACTCTCAACTGTCCTACTAAGTGGTGTGACTCCTGATCATAGTCATGTTGAGGTGCCACCTCATGCCTCTCACTACTAGTGCCATCACTAAAATCATCAACAACACTCTCTGCAGAAGATAAAGTGTTGAACTTCATGTTGTCTACTATGCCATTGGGTCCACCCATATGTAACTACACATCATCCTCAACAACTAGCTCCCTTTTAATCATACTGTATCCAGTGTGAGCAGTTGTATCCTCCTGTGCACTCAACCGGCTACTATCATCTGCACCTAGATCCCATATAGATGTATCTAGACACATGCTATGGTCATCCTGACTGCTAAAGAGTGCATCCTCATCCATGCAGTCCGATCCTAGAAGTAAGTTCTCCATAAACCTTTCAACATCCACAATCTTCTCAACTAATGGAGTCTCCAAAAGCTGTGACTCAATCTCCTCATGCTAATCTGTATGTGTACGTTCAATTGTATGTACGTCCTGTACCTCCTCTTGGATCAGTGGATCTACACATCCATGGTGTGCATCCTGCATGTATGGCTCCTCTATGCTACTGCTATCCTCATATGTTGTGGTTATCATGGGAATCTAGAAGAATGGTAGATGTGTCACAGCCACCATAAGAAGTTGGTCATCTGTAGGTGCTAACACGTGTGAATCCTCACTAGTGTCACCACTTTGTGGAGGTGTAGGGTCATCAAGGGTATGTAATATGTCTTCTGAGACACCATTGCTATCATCCCGTCCATCCAACTGTTCCTCCAATCTGCAAGGGTCACTATCCTCCTCAAGCGTGCAAGCGTCACTAGCCTTTGTGCACGAGTCACCATCACTAGCCTCAGAGGTAGAGTCACTACCACTAGCCTCTGTGCAAGAGTCACTGTCATCATCAGACTTCTCTGAATCAACATCTGTCGCTCCATCCACACACACACTTCATCCTCCCTGTCATAGTGTGCCTTAATAGTGTTCTTCTGATCCTTACCCCTACACCTATGATTTGGTTCCCACGACCCCTTGAGTGGCAAGGTTGTGTGCTCCTAATGGGTGTGGGTTTTCTCTGTTCTTCCCACCATCTAGCTGCTTCTTTACTCTTTTTATCTGCTATGATGATCCCGTGTAAAATATCCTCTTTGCTCCAATGGGGATTTCTATAGGTTGCATATTGTTGGAAGGTTATAAGGGCCTTAGTTTCCTTGCTAAGGCCGGAATACATTACCTCCAAGCATGCTATCTCAAATGATATCTTGTCCATTTCTTCCCATCTATCCATTTCTGAGAGACCCCTCAGGTTGGCAGGAGTTTAAGCTCTGATACCACTTTAATGTTCCCAAGCCATTATGCTAGGAACATCACGGTTTTGGGTGTCTTTTAAAACTTTTATTGGTTGTGGTATTTCATCAAACACTTTGCTGACCTACTTGTTTAAATGTGTTTACTTGCTGAATGGCCTCTTGATTTCAACCTTAGAGTTTACTAATGTGTTTATATGCGTGTTTGCAGAAATAAACAAGAAGATACAATCATGGACATACCTCAACCGTATGCAATATGATAGACAAGCCAAAACATCTCAAATGTGCTTTTATTCATGAAGTAGAGAAACCTACTACAATGTCGATCTGGAATGATCAATAGATGACTAAGGAGATAGACAATAGAGCTCCCACAAAATGCTCCAATAGAATACTACAATAAGCCTCTAAAGGCTGGATACACAATGAAGATTGAATACAAGTAGATCCGGGTCATAAGAATGCTAAACCCCCAAGCTGGAAGGTGCCACGCCCTACTGGATAGCTGAAGCTCCTCAACAATTCGGCCTTGCTGCCAAAAGTGTCCAATCACCCCAAGAAATATGCCAAATGATAGATCGGGCAATTGTAAGCACAACCCAGGTGCTCAAATCTCCAAAGCCACTCTCCAACCCTATGGATCTGACTCTTCTCAAGGAATGGTGCGCCTCTCTAGATGCCTAAAACCCTAATAATTCGGCCTCTCTCCTAGAGACCTCCAACAACTCCACCAATCCACTAGAATGATAGATCGGGGAACGACAATGAAAACCCAAGTGCTCAACTGGCCAAAATACTTTCTAGATCCTTAGATCTAGCTACCCTCCAAATAATGGTGCACCCTCCTCTTAGGGAAATCGTCCCTCTCTCAATGCCAATCAACCCTCCATAAGAATACCTCCAAAAACATCTAATAATGGCGCTATGGTACCTGCAAGGGAAACCCAATACCTGGAATCCCTGAAATCTCTTCTCCTCAGCTAGAATGAATCCTTCCTCAATGGATGGTGTGCCCCTCTTGCTAGAAACCCTCAATTGGTGCGCCCTCTCTCTATATGCACATGTAACTGATGTAGAATCCTCCTGCAACTGAGTAGATCTAGAACTAGAATGATGTGGGAGCGTATTGCATCTCCGAGACTAAGCTTGGGACAAGCTAGGTGGAATCTTTCACCACTGAATCGTCCTCTAGGGTTTGTTAAGTCAAAACCCTCAAAACCCCCAATGTTGGGCTCACTAGCTAG
>SNQJ01S0075600.1:17005-32370 GCA_010110895.2 Picea sitchensis
CTTTGCACAGTCGGGGAAGTAATATTGTTTGGCCTCCTGAAACCTCCTTTGTTTTCGGTGTTTTGAGGGCCCTTGTATGCTTGCTTCCCCTCCACCTTCATTCTCTCCATCTCTGCAGACAAAGACTTTACCATCTTGGTCAGTTCATCCACTTGAGGGTGGGGCACCGATGGGCCAGAAGTTGAGGCTACAGATCTTGCCCTTCTTCTGTCTGTTTCAGCCTTGTTCCTCAGTCTATCAACTGCTAATACATTGGATTCCACTTCTATGGCTGCATATTGCATTTGATCTAAGGAGGTGGCTCTTCTTTCTCTCAATAAAAGACAGAAATAGGGGCCAAATGCACTAGCATAAGAAATCTTGGCCGAGGCTTCTGAGGGTTTTATTTCGGCAGGAATTTTATTATACATCTTATTGAATCTTTTGGAGAATTCAGAGACAGACTCTCCTTCCATCTTATTCAAAGACCCGAACTCTGTCATGTAATACATGAAATCATTCCTATCTCCCCACTACCTCAGGAAAGCCCTATCCAGGGCTTCTATCCCAGCGATAGACCCAGGGGCCAATCCTCTAAACCACTTCCTCACCTCACCATCCAGGCTCTGGAGGAAGACTCTCATCCAAACATCTTCATTTTCAATGTTCAGGTTGTCTGCATAACTGTAGAAAGCAACCAGGTGCTCTTCTGCAGTTATGTCCCCTTCACCAGTGAACTTGGGAATATATTTCAAGTAATCTCCAGCAAGGAGAGGATTCATAGGATGGGGTAGGATTAAGGGAGCATATCTGGCAGCGACTATGGCGTCCATTCTATTTAGAGGGGGATTAGCGCCAGCCATAGGAATATTTTGTGGAGGAGAACTTGGAGGAGAAGGAGTTCGCGAAGGGGCTACTGGGAATGAGTCTCGAAGTGGAATGGGAAATAGAAGGGGATTTAAGGAGAAGGCTAACGGGCTTAAGTCAACAGATGCTTCTCTTCATGCGGGAGTGGTAATAGTAGCAGGAGGAGGAGTGGTAAAGATAGGAGTGGGGAAATCTTCTGCGGTCCTGGGTCTATGCCAAATTACAGCTTCAGAGGAGAGGGGAGTGACAAGGGCTTCTCCCTCCAATCCCTGACCAGGAGGGGAAAACTCGACAGGAACACTCCCGAAATTCAGGAAACGGGAAACCTCAGAAAGAGGTTTGCTAAGAAGCTGAGGAGAAAATGGAGTTCCTACAGAAGGAGATGGTGGCTTACCTAGTTCGGTGGTGGAATCATCTTCTTCAGAGGCCTTTCCTTTCCTGAGAACCACCTCCGCATCAGTTTCAGGTGTAGCTAGAGGAAGTTGTGGAGGGGACCGCGTGTGCATGCCTCTGAAAACCACAATTGACACAGCAGGTTCGCCCCAGTGGAGTCATCACAATGGATTCACCAGGTGCACAGTAGAAATCTTCAAAGGCTCTGAGACCTGATGCACCTTCAGAATCAGAGCCTCAATGTCGTTCAATCTCGGGGAAAATTTTCAACTTCGTCCCCGGCAACGGTGCCAGAAATGTTGGCGACGGAAGTCACTCCTGGATTGCAGCAGGAGCAGAGCCTAACGCCCATTAGTTTATGTCACGATTTTTTTATAAAAAGGGGTGATCGAATGGAAGTTAACTCAAAACAATGTTGTTCTAACTCCGAAACTAGGCCAGGCATGCATGGGTAAGTGAGGTCTTAGATAAACTTCAGACAATGAGTTGTAGTAAGGGTGAGTAGGGGGAAGACTTATATAAGAGAACTGCAAAGGTCTGTCGTAAACATCAGGTTTCTAACAGACTGTAGGAGAAAACATCTAAACGCAAGATCTTCTTACATTCAAATGCAGAAAATCGGAGAATACAACAATGCAACAATAAATCCTTTATCATAACATAATTGCAATAATTCGCGCGAATCAACCGATCACGAACTCTCTCAGTATGAGATGAAAATTAGATGGGGTGAGAAGACTGTTTGTCATTAAACAAGAAATCTTACATACAGATGCATAACCAGAGAACTAGAGTGTCTGTTAAAACTTTACATTCGGGAGCTTCGCTCTACCATCCATCCTTTTAAAAATATCAAAACTAAGTATATATGCTCCTAAACATTTGCCCAACAGAGACCCACTATACTTTTGGGATGAAGAGTCTCTTCAATCAAATCTGATTTGCACTCTCTGTCATACGCCACCTTAATTCTGCATGGCTCGCGCTGGGGGGTAGTTGAGCCCTTAAATGTTGAATTAGCATGCGCAGGCTTCCCTGGTGAGTCGAGGACTCGACGTGGCTTCCATGGAAAGAACCAGTACAGAGGACCATCTCGGGTAGACTTTCAGCCAGGACGCCCATACGTTGCAATTAATTAGTGAGGCGAGGTTTCAACCACCCTCTCTCTTCTTCATTTGTTCCAAGTAGGTATCGGGCTTTAGATCACGTCGAATCGACATCTGGAGAACACAGTGCCCCCCTTATGAAACTCAACTCGGTGCTTTTGGCGCCTTTTGTACAACCCTTTCTACTCCCTTACGTGACCACGGTCCGTGACCCTACACCTATCTTCAAAGGTGCTTTCGGCGTTTCGGGATTCGAGGTTTCGAGATGTGAAATGACGAGGAGTGCTTACCCCTCGAACTCCCGAATATCGACATGGCACGGATGTGCGTCGTGTGTCCTTAAGATGAATGGACGAGGTAGCATTCGTTATTTAAAAGGGGTTGCCTTCATTCCCAAGCTCGCTTGACGTGACCTGGCGCTAGGATCGTGGGCTCGGCTCCAAAGGTGTCCTCGGCCTTTTTTCGATCGGCAATTTCAGCTGCAATGAATAGGGGGTCCCTTGTCTCCTGAAACACCAATCCCCGCAATGCTGACTGGCTGCCACCTGTCTTAACTGGATCGGATGACCCAGATCTGTCTTGAACTATGGGTGCTACCTTTTGTACTAAATCTCGGGCAACTTGGAAACCCCGAAATCCCAATGACTGTTGATTAGCTTTATAGGTGGATCTCGGCTGCTGACAACAAAACTTCGCCCGCTCGCTTGACCTGTAACCCAAAAAGAGATTTTCCCGCTCTGCGCTTGAGCGCTTCCCGTGCAACTTGCAGACCTGGGTACTTTTGTGCCCAAGACAAAAATTGTTGCTAACATGGGGATTAAACTTGGATTCACGAGCATAGTTCTTCTCTCGTGTCAAGATCGTTAACAAATAAAACATCATGTCTCGAGCATAGTTCCTATTCTTGTGTCAAGCTCATTAAAAAATGAAATAGATTCCCCCCCCTCTATGTTTGAGTCAAGTCCTTCGTCTAGTATTTGAAGCTTCATTTCATTCGCCTTTGCAATTGGATGAAACAAAGCTTGGGGGGAATTTGCTTCCATCCTATGGAATCTGCACTGAAGTTAAGTCGCTAGCTTCTTAAGCTGGGGGATAAGTACCAACCATCCCTGGATTATGTGTTGGGAAGCCTCAAGCATAGTTTTCTCTGGTTCAGGCTTGTATACAAATGAAACCACCTATCTCAAGCATAGTTTCCTCTGGTTCAAGCTTGTGTAAAAGTGAAACCAATTCCAAGCATAGTTTTGTTTAGTTTTAAGCTTGCGTAAAAATACAATCTATCTCAAGCATAGCTTTGTTTTGTTTTAAGTTTGCGTAAAAATGAAAAAAATCCCGAGCTTAGTCTTTGTTTTTTCTCATGCTCGTAAATACCTAAGAATGTAACCGAGTAAAATTTTAGCATTTTTTCGGACTCGTCATGGAAATACGAAAATGAACCCTATGGAGTATCCTTTAAGCGCTTTTCAATCTCCCTAAACATGAAAATATAGTCAAGAGACTTTGTTCTTTTCATGCTCGTAAAAGTATTTGAAGAAAACTTATGATGAGAGATAGGTTATCTCTTTTTTGGTCTTGTCAGACTAAATTACGAAAAAGGACATTTTGGAGTTTTCTTTAAGTTTTTTTCAAACTCTCTAAACATGAAAAACCCCTGAGTTTGCTTTCTTTGGACTCGTAAAACAAGCATCCAAAGGACCATATGGGACCAAACCACTTCTTCCTAGGGTTTGTTAAAAATACTCTGAGGGACTCATCCAAAGGATGATATTACATTAAAAACATATGTTATCCTCCTCAAGATTGCATAAAAATAAAGAGGTACTCGCCATAAATGGTGGGGGGAAATTGGGAAAGAAATGTGTATCTGTATTTGTGTTAGTGGAAGTAATTCGCTCTTGAACATGACATCCCTCTTCATCATTGTATCCGGGTTTGGAAATCCATTTGTTTCTCGTTTGACCATCCACAAGTCCATATGTTGGGTCCTCCTTGATTCAATGCTACCAAGAAAAATTTCGTGTCGTTCATATGTTCAAGAGAATTCCAACCTAAACAAGCCTTCTATCGAGTCGACCATCTATAGTCTTTAAAATTCCTACCATGTCGGCCTTCCCTGAGTCAGTTCCTAATCACTTCATACTCTGATCTACTTCAAATCTGTTACATATTTCATGTCATTGATGGGGGATACATTAAGGCCCTCCTATGACGAGTCTCTTCCTGTTCACTTCAACTCATTATCCGAGAATTAGACTTAGAAATCATTTAGTACCTTAGAACCTTCATGCCTCATTAATGACAGGTATCCTTGCTTTCAACAATGGTTTCACATCATTGTCCCCTGATTGTAAGATACCATTGAGTGTTCGAATTCAAATCATCAATTCATATTCGTTGGATTGTACTAGAGTACCTTGGGAGTCATTGACATTAATGGTGATTTCCCTTTCACTTGTTAACGATATTCATTAATGACCGGTAATCAAGTGGTTTATACCATGTTCGACTTCGACACCTGTAATCACATGGCTAGATTCGTACTTCTGAATGATGGAAATGAAGACCTTGGATCTCACCATATCGGTCCGGGTTGCGATGGAGTATTCATAATTTGGTACTGACACATCGATCCACTGTGTATGTCTCATGGATATGTCCAAATTTGAATTCTTAAGAGCATAGATCCACAGTGTATTTCTCATGACTATGCAGAATGATGATGACATGGATCCACAGTGTATTTGTATTGGCCATGAATCACTTGAAACTTATGATTAGAGTCACTTGTAGTCTGAGTATGGGAATGCCTACCTCAGAAGATTTTATATATTTATGCAGATGCTTTATTTTTTGTAGGTTCCCGACGAATGCACTCCTTGTTTTCGACACATACATTCTACAAAGTATTCCAGCTGTCAGAGGTTCCAAATTCATACTTTGGGGGGAATTGTGTTACACATTATTTTGGTCACCCCTGTGATCAACTGACGATATGTGCATAACTCACTTCCATGTTCCCTGAAGATACTAAATGAGACCTTTTCCATGAGAAAAGTGGATTAAATTTTCTTCCTTAAAAACCATACCAAAGGAGATTGTTGCACGCTACTCAATGTTTGGGGTGCGATGATGCTTGATTGTTTCATGTTGCGACGATCCTCAAACAAGAGAAAAAGTTAAAATTCATGAAAGTTCTAGAAGGGAATATTCTAGAGGATGAGGTGGCCTCCGATCGGTTTGGATCTTACTCGCTTATCTGATTTTGTGGAATCATCCTAATATCCTCATACATCCCTCTTTCACACTATATAAAGACGTATCTCTCATGGGAAAGGCTAGGCTTTCTTATTCATGAAGAATTATGCTGAAGATTGTACTTGTGATAACTTTACTTTAGCTTTCCAAGTCAGGTTGTGAATGCTATTCATCAAAAGAATTGGAGAAAAGGTGTGTATGTTGAAGCAAAGGGCCATTGGAAGGGACCTTGCAACATCAAGGAATGGGTTGTATTCTCCACTTTCATTTAATATAATGCAATAATATATTTCGTCCCTATAAATGGGCCTCTACTTTTATTGTATAACTCCTTGATCTTATACATAGACTGCATTGCAATATATGTATCATTGTTCTCTTTCTTTGTTGGTTTGTGCTTCTTAACAGGTTCATCATCCCACAAATCCAAATACGAAGCAAGGATGACACTAGAGAGGACCAAAATTCATTTAAATGGTATGTCATTTGTCCCTCTCTAAACTAGTTTATATTACAATGAAATCTAAGGAGAAACTTGTATTCTGCCCTGTTTTGTTCTAGCTTCTTGTTGAAGTTAGGGAGATTATTTTTTGTCCACACTTACTGATTTGTCCGATAAAATACACACACACATATCATGTAGCCATACTGGTTAAAAAGGTCCAACCCTTCCAGCCACAGGTTCATGACAACCTTCAAGAAGTTAAGCAACATAACTTCTCTAACAAGGCAAACAACTCATCGGGATGCAGATTCAGTAAACACTTTTCCATCTCCTTCGGGAACGCAATGCAATGGATACCATTTCTTCCTAAGGAGGGAGGATTGATCCAGGTGGATATCGGTGGCCACCCACCTATCCCAACTAGATCCAAACAATGTTCTGGCAATTTACTATTTTTAGTAGTTTTTCGGCTCCTAAACTTCCAGGGCCTAAATGAAGTTTTTTCAGGATCGAGCACCTCAATAAAATCCAAAGGATTTGATTGATCCCCAAAAATAAATTTCCTCGATGATATATTTCCAACGATCTATTGTGTGCCCCAAACGAAGATTGTATGCCAAAGTTACACCCCGGGGAAGTTGATACACCAAACTACCCAAAACGAGGTCCACAAAACTATTGGATTTTCATATTTCGGGGTTAGGGTTTTGGATTTTATTTATGTTAAAAATTAATTTATAGCCTCATTGTAATTTATCTTCTTGCAAATGTGAGTAGTCGTCACATCTCTTCTTAGAGATAAGCTGCCACCATTCTAGCGAGTCTTTCACTCTATATTTCTATAGTTTTGTACATTTCGCTCATTAATAGAAATTGTGTATTATTGTATCTTTGTGTTTATGGTTGCATCTCTGATATATTTATGTTATATTATTTGATATCTGAGATATATCTATACATTTCATTATTATGTCTCTGCTCTCATTTCGTGCCAAAAATAATCCAGATTAGTGGTATTAAAGCAGGTTGCTCTTGATCATTTTTTTCAGTGTTTGTCCCTAACGAGGTATGAGTATAGAAATTTGGTTCTAGAGCTTGTTTCTCTTGAGTAAAATATCTCTCGCATGCCCAAGAATCTCTCCATAGAAGAATAAAGTAAAAACAACAAAGCAAACAATTCTATTAATCTGTTGCTTGAGCAAGCTCTCACGGGACAGAGGGATGAAATGATGGAGAAATTTTCCCACATCCTTCAATGCCTGTCGATAACAACATGTGTGTCTTAATCAATAAACAACTTTGGAGGAACCTCACCTTTCAAGGTATAAGTTAATTTTTATATTCCCATATTTGAAGGACAGATAGATGCAGATACCATAGAAAAATGGTTAAATCTGCTAGAAGGTTATTTATCTATTCATAATTTCTCCGACAGGGAAAATATCACCTTCGCACTCCTTAAGGATCCCCCTCATGTCAAACATTAGTGGGAAAATTACTGGGAGGAAAGTTCCACAGAGGATTCTGGAATATATGGGGCCAAGCCCACTTGGGATTTTTTTGTGGATGTGGTCAAGGAACAATATTACCCTTTTCACAACTATGATGACCAATACATGAGATGGACCACACTGCGGCAAGAGAGGGGCCAAGCAGTGCCGAAGTTCACCAATACCTTCCATACCTTGTGCATCAAGCTAGGTATCAAAGACTCTGAGTGTCATCTGGTTTTGAAATACTGTGGGGCTATACACAGATACATCCAAACTGAAATGGATTTTTTGGACATCCCATCACTTGGTGCTACTTATCGATATGTTGTTACAATTGAGGAGAAATTTAAGCACTAGAAAAAGCAGGAGTTTGGGTGTGCAAATCCGCAACAACCAAAGTATGGTAAAGACAGCCCTAACAACCAGTATTCAAAAAACCATTCCAATCCACATGAAAAGAAGGGTAACAGAAAGACAAAGAAGGACACTGGAAAATGGTGTGATTTCCACAAAATCCCCTAACACAACACCGATGAATGTCTCTAAAAACAATCATTAGTGGCTGAGATCAAAGACAAGGAGTCGAACCCTGATTCAAAATCTAATTCAGAAAATACCGGTAGAAGACAGATCATCGATGCAAACCCCACTGCTATTGTCATGAACACAACAATTCAACCAGAAGAACCAACAATCCTGAAGATGGGGAGTGCCTTTTTCATTCACAGATGTGGGTAAATGGGACCCTGCTTCATTTTATTGTTGATAGCAGAAGCCAGAAGAACCTTATCTCATCAGAGGTCGTCAAACAATTAGGATTTTCGACAACACCACACTCGCAACCATACAACATCGGGTGGCTTCTCCAGGGACGCGATATTTGTGTCAGCTAGTAGTATCGATTGTCATATGAAATCCCTCCCTTCAAGGATGAGGTATTATGTGATGTTGTCCCATTGGATGTATTTGATGTTCTCTTGGGCCAACCATATATGTGGAAGTGCCATGCTATTTATGAGTCTCGACCCCGTAGTGTCATTGTTACTATAGGGGGTCATCTCTACAGGATAGAACCGATAGTTCCAAATATTTTCCCACCTAAAGAGTGCCACAAGGTAGTATCTCATACTGCAAAATTCAACTTCTTCACAATCTATTCAAAAGGTGAACATAAGGAAACTACAACCACTATAGCCTCGGTCCAAGCACCGTCTATCCAACAGAAGCAGGTCGAAAAGATTGCAACAAAGTGTAAAGATTCATTCTCCACAAAGGAATCTCATGTATCCATATTGGTTAAAAATTTCTAACCCTTCCATCCATAGGTTCATGACAACCTTCAACAAGCTAAGCAACATAACTTCTCCAGTAAGGCAAGCAACTCATCAAGATGCAGATTCAGTAAACACTTTTCCCTCTCCCCCAAGAATGAAACACAATGGATACCATTTATTCCTAAGGATATATGATTGATCCAGGTGGATATCGATGACCACCCACCTATCCCAACTGGCTCCAAACAATGTTACGATAATTTACTATTTTTATCATTTTTTTCGGTTCTTAAACTTTTGGGGTCGTTTTGAGAGACTAAATGAATGTTATTCAGGATTGAGAACCTCAATGATAGCTAAAGGATTTTATTGATTTTAAAAAATTAATCTCCTTGACGATACCTTTCCAACGAGCTATTGTTCACCCCAAACGAAGATCGTATGCCAAAGTTATGCCCCCGGAAAGTTGATACACCAAACTACCCAAAACGGGGTCCAAAAAACTGTTGGCTTTTCATCTTCCGGGGTTATGGTTATGGATTTTATTTATGTTAAAAAGGATTTTAGAGCCTCATTTTAATTCATCTTCTTGCGAATGTGAGTATCCTTCACATCTCTTCTCAGAGATACGCTACCACCATTCTAGCGAGTCTTTCACTCTATATTTCTACAGTTTTGTACATTTCACTCATTAATAGAAACTGTGTATTACTGTATCTCTATGTTTATGGTTACATATCTGATATATTTATGTTATATTATTGGATATCTAAGATATCTCTTTACTTTTCATTATTATATCTTTGCTCTCATTTCGCGCCAAAAATAATCCAGATCACCGTTGCATTTTATTATTGATAGCAGAAGCCAGAAGAACCTCATCTCAGTAGAGGTTGTCAAATAGTTGGGATTGTCGACAACACCACACTCGCAACCATACAAAATTGGGTGGCTTCTCTAGGGATGATATCTCTATGTCATCCAGTAGTGTCGATTGTCAAATGACATTCAACCCTTCAAAGATGAGGTATTATCCGATGTTGTCCCGTTGGATGTATGTGATGTTCTTTTGGGGCATCCATATATGTGGAAGCACCATGCTATTTATGAGTCTCGACCTCGTAGTGTCATTGTTACTCTAGGGGTTCATCTCTACAGGATGCTAGAGGTAGTTCAAACTACTATCCCACCAAAACAGTGTCACAAGGTAATCTCTCATACTGCAAAATTCAACCTCTTCACAATCTTTTCAAAAGGTGAACATAAGGACACTGCAACCACTGCAGCCTTGGCCCAAGACCTTTATTTCCAACAGAAGAAGATTGCATAAGAGAAATAAGATATTGTTTCTTCACATACAAGGGTACCTACACACTTCCCAGTCAAGCTAAGATACAACAGGTTGGTTGAAAAGATTCAACCTCGCCAACAACAGGTTCGTGACATTCTTCAACAAGCTAAGCATCACAACTTCTCTAGCAAGGCAAGCAGCTCACCAAGATTTAGACTCAAAAAACGCTTTCCCCTCTCCCATGGGAACTCAACACAATGGAGACCATAGTTTCCTAAGGAGGGAGGATTTATCCAGGTGGATATTAGTGGCCACCCACCTATTCCAACTGGCTCAAAACAATTTGTTGGCAATTTACTATTTTTAGCATTTTTTTGGGTCTTAAACTTTTGGGGTCATTTTTAGGGCATAAATGACATTTTTGTTTACGATCAGGAACCTTAAAAATAGTCAAAGTCTTTTGTTGATCCCTCAAAATGAATCTCCTCGTCGATACTTTTCCAACAAGCTATTGTGTGTCCCAAATGGAGATCGTATGCCAAAGTTATGCCCTCAGGAAGTTGATACACCAAACTACCCAAAACAGGGTCCGCAAAACTGTTGGCTTTTCATCTTCCATGGTTAGGGTTTGGGATTTTCTGTATGTTAAAAAGGCCTTTGGAGCCTCATTGCAATAGTCATCTTATTGCGAATGAGCATACCATCACATCTCTTTTGAGAGATAAGTTGCCACCATTCTAGCGAGTCTTTCACTTTGTAATTTTACATTTGTGTACATTTCACTCATTAATACAAATTGTGTATTACTTTATATATGTGCCTCTTGTTATATGCATCTGATATATATATTTTATATTATTGGATCTCTTGCAATATCTCAGTATATTTCCTTATTATATCTCTGTTCTTATTCCATGCCAGAAATAATCTGGATCATATAAATATAGGCTTCGTCCAACGTATATAAATATAGGCTTCCTCCAACACAACTTATTGATCGCATAATTATACACACTACTATGTACAATCAAATAGAAGATATACAATCAAATAGAAGATATGTACATAAATATAGGCTCTTAAAAGCTTCCCTTACACAAATTTTTGAGAGAATCTGACATATTTTCACACACACAATAAAATTGTTGTATATTATTATATTACATTTACAAACCCAGATACAATACACTTATATAAGTTTTGTCAGATCCAACTTATTTTAAACTTGGAGATAGGGGTTGAGAGAATATCTCAACAATCTCGAATAAACTCTAACAAACACAAACCAAATCTAGTTACATTTATGGAAGCATTATCTCAACAATCTCCAACAAACTCTGAGAAACACTAAATGCCTTACAAATATGTTGTACAACCATGTCACAAAGCTCTTCATCTTCACCGTTTTCGAGAAATTCGTCGATGTGGAACCTGCACTCTCTTCTCCTTCTAACTCGACATTTACAAGTTACAGCTAGAAGGCTTTGAGTATGAGACAAATATGATCATTCAAGAACCTCCCCTCAATTTTTAATTCTCTCTTTTCATCAATATCCTCTCTGATCACATTCATGATGCAACCAAGTGTGGCCATGTCAATAGGAATTGTGATGGGTGATCTCGTGTTCATCCATAGAAATTGTCCTAGTGGTATTCTTCTTTGTTTTAGATCAACTATCAACATCATCCAGAACAAATATGCATGTAGATCCTCAGATCTCATGGATTTATTTATACTCTGCATGACTATGGTCCTTGTTTGACATGTCTCGACTACTCCTCATTAATAATATGTATGGTTCTTCATTGTGGAAAGAAAGTGATTTTACTTATATTCAATAGTGATCTAATATTTATCTGGAAACCCTCATCAATACGCCTGACAACGGATAGTTCCTCCCTTTCACTTTCCAATGCTCTACATAATTTATTGCACAACACCTAATCTTTGTGGCGCATGAAAGTCTTTATACAATATAACACAATAATCAACACACAAAATACTAATGAATTCAATACTCCAACAATCATTCATAACAATACACCCTACTCTCCTACATATTTACAAGGATTCAACTATCACGACTCTAACATCTTCTTGTCCCTCTTGTGACGGAGTCAAGCCAGAATCAACTCTGATACCTACACAAAAATTTGGAGAGAAGACATATTTTCACACACACAATAAAATTGTTGTATATTATTATATTCTATTTACAAACCTTACAATACACTTATATAAGTGTTGTCATATCCAACTTATTCTAAACTTGGAGATAGGAGTTGAGAGAATATCTCAACAATCTCCAACAAACTCTAATAGACATAAACCAAATATAGTTACATTTATGGAAACATTATCTCCAACACCTTTTATGCATCAATCAATTATATACAATCAAATAAAAGATATGTACATATTTATATACATAAATATAGGCTCTTAATTTTTTTTTATACAAAAATCAAGTAGTTAAGTTAGTTTAAACCACATTTTTTTCTGTTTTATTTTTATGCAAGTGGTAAGACATACATTAAAAAAAAGAATTATACCTTTATTTCTTTCCCTTTACATTCACCCACAAAATAAGAAATAGATAGAAGATATGTACATAAATATAGGCTCCCTCATGCATAAACATACTACTATAAAAAACACACTACTATGTACAATCAAACGACCCTAAGGAAAAGTTTAAGGCAAGCAGCTCACCATGATCATGTTGTAAATTAACATATATCTTTGAAAAAAATTTAAATTTTTTTAAGAGATCTTTGGCTCTTATCTCACTATCTTCATATAGATAAGAAATAGATAGAAGATATGTACATAAATTGTAATGTCCCCACTTTGGGACATCATCACAGTGCAGAGGTTTATGATGACCAGAGTAGCCAGATGGATGTTATAGTGAGTATATGGGTTATTGAGAGGCATTGTGGGGTCCATCTTGCATTGCTCATCCTGTTTCATCATGATGAGCCATTCCGCATAGATTGGCTTTGGTTCAGAGGCATTCCGACGATTTCCATGGTTTTGAGTATTTTTGTTTATAAGTCAATTAAATTCACTTAAGAGGTCATTTTGGGCACATTACTTGGAGGAACCTCTTAGTGTAATAGCTCATTGGAATCGGGAGGAACAACACTACAGGATAGAATGACGAGAAGTGACTTTCAGTGGCCAGGGAAGCCACAAGGAGAGATAAGGTGTTTTTCATAGATAAAAGGGTTAATTAATTAATTAATTAAATATTAATAAAATGAAAGTCACTTTGGAGGGACAAGGTGAGAAAAAAGTATAAAAGAAAGGCAAGGACCTCTACTCATCCATTCATGATCTGAAATTTAACTTGATCTAAAATTCAAAATCTTTTAACCATTATTTGCATGTAAATTTTTAACTGTTAACCATCTTTGTAATGCAAAATTAAAGAACATCCATCAAGAACATGAGCACATAAACATGTAAACAAGCCATCTATGAACAAGAATTGGTAACAGAGTTCACCAGAATTCCTGGCTACGTCTCGAGGTCCACTCCATCAGTGAGACCGCTCTTTAATTAATCTCAAATGCTTAAAAGATTACAAAGAAAGGCTTACATAAGAGCTCCCAAAAACCAACTTTCAGATCTGCGATTCTGGGCAGAAACAAACATCATGAGTGGCTTAAAAACGTCATTCTACAACTTTTGACTGTAAACTTGAGTATGCTTGGCTCGATCAAATGGGCTTTGGAGGCACTTTTTTGTTCGGTTACTCTGATGATGAAACAAATAGCATATTCATAATCCTCTTGAAATTCTGCAACTTTTGAGTATAAAGTCGACCTATTTCTGAGCAGGTCGCCTGGAACACCTCTTGGCACGAATTCCAATGCAGCCTCTACCTGTCAGATCCGTACAGTCTCGAAAAGCATGCCACTCCTCTTCTGGAGGCACTTTTATGTTCGGCTACTCTGATGAAGAAACATAGAGCATATTCGGAATCCCCTCGAAATTCTGCAACTTTTGAGTATAAAGTCGACCTATTTCTAAGCAGGTTGCCTAGAACACCTCTTGGCACGAATTCCAATGTAGCGCTTGCTAACTCCCCTTGCCTCGGTTTGCGTGCCCGGCTAAATAAGCATAGCCGCTAACCAGTTCACCAAACTTAGTGAACCTCCTCCAGATTTGGCAGTAACCGCCAGATTTGGCTAGATCCGCCAAACTACTGGCTTCTAGAAGGTGATACGTGTGATGCTGACGTCAGCATCCGTATCGCTGATGTCATCAGTATGGCATGTTCACTGTTTAACTTTTTATCGTTGTTTTCAAAAAACTTCAGAGTGTCATAAATTCTTCATACGAGCTCCGTTTGCGAAAATAAATATATGGTCAGAATCAGGAGAACGAGCTGGACGCAATAATGTTGGTTTCATCCAATTCTGAGAACTTTGACTTTTGAGCATTTTCTGAGCCTAGGGACCCTTCTGAGACTTCTGGTTCATTCCTAGATCCTCCTTTTCTGCATTTGAGTATTTTCGAGTGGTTTTGGATCCACCTGGATCACACCTCCCCACTGAGAAGCTTTTGGACCAAAAAAAGAATGAAATCATTCAGAAAATAAGTGAGGACATGTTTGTCTCATTTGTCTTGTATCACCTATCCATTCCTCCTGGAACCTGTACATCTGACTCAACAATACAACAATCAACACTGTGTTGACATTGTTAAGTACATTAATCAAATTCTTAATCACATCTTCATTCAACATTGTCGAACCCAACCACACACTGTTGATGAGTAATAAGCTGAATATAAACATTGAACCTGTGAAAGAGATTGTACCCAAACCATGCTGACTTTTAACCATAGAAACACTATCAACCAAAATCGGTGCATCGTAGTGAATTGACACTTCCTTTTCATGTTTATGATTCTTTTCTTCCTTACATTGTATAGACATAAGTGCCAAATTCTGACTTGCATTAACAACCCTTTTTAATTGTTGTGTAGTGCCCAATGATTTGTCATTTTTGAATGAATGTGAATGCACTATGTACTCAATTCCTTCTTTAAACAAGTGATATTGATTATGTTCTCTATAGAAGATCATTTTTCGATCATATAAGTACAGACTACCCAACACAATTCCATAGATATCTAGTGGGACCACATCAAATTCAACCTCATCTACAAACTTAGATGTAATTGCAAACTTTAGATCACATTGTTGTATTACTTGTAATATTTTATCTTTGCATACCCAACCTAATGGA
>SNQJ01S0075600.1:32521-43500 GCA_010110895.2 Picea sitchensis
GAACATTGCTATCTGATTCAAAGTGTTATTTATGTTGCTATTTCGTATATCATTTCTGTGTATTGTGAAGATTATGCTGGATATTTTACTGTTATTCTGTCATTTCTAGCATTTTGTTTCTGTTCTGCATATTTTATATATCTAGTATCTTGCACATGCCCAAGAATCTCTCCATGGAATAATAAAGGAAAAACAACAAAGCAAACAATTCTATTAATATGTTGCTTGAGCAAGCTCTCACGGGACAGAGGGATGAAATGATGGAGAACTTTTCCCACATCCTTCAACGCATGTTGATAAAAACATGTGTGTCTTAATCAATAAACAACTTTAGAGGAACCTCACCTTTCAAGGTATAAGTTAATTTTTATATTCCCATATTTGAAGGATAGATAGATGCAGATACCCTAGAAAAAATGGTTAAATCTGCTAGAAGGTTATTTATCTATTCATAATTTCTCCGACAGGGAAAATATCACCTTCGCACTCCTTAAGGATCCCCCTCATGTCAAACATTGGTGGGAAAATTACTGGGAGAAAAGTTCCATAGAGGATTCTGGAATATATGGGGCCAAGCCCACTTGGGATTTTTTTGTGGATGTGGTCAATGAACAATATTACCCTTTTCACAACTATGACGACCAATACATGAGATGGACCACACTGCGGAAAGAGAGGGGCTAGGTAGTGTCGAAGTTCACCAATACCTTCCATACCTTGTGCATCAAGCTGGTTATCAAAGACTCTGAGTGTCATCTGGTTTTGAAATACCGTGGGGCTATACACAGATACATCCAAACTGAAATGGATTTTTTGGACATCCCATCACTTGGTGCTACTTATCGATATGTTGTTACAATTGAGGAGAAATTTAAGCACCAGAAAAAGCAGGAGTTTGGGTGTGCAAATCCGCAACAACCAAAGTATGGTAAAGATGGCCCTAACAACCAGTATTCAAAAAACCATTCCAATCCACATGAAAAGAAGGGTAACAGAAAGACAAAGAAGGACACTGGAAAATGGTGCGATTTCCACAAAATCCCCTAGCACAACAACGATGAATGTCTCTAAAAACAATCATTAGTGGCCGAGATCAAAGACAAGGAGTCGAACCCTGATTCAAAATCTAATTTAGAAAATACCGATAGAAGACAGATCATCGATGCAGACCCCACTGCTATTGTCATGACCACAACAATTCAACCAGAAGAACCAACAATCCTGAAGACGGGGAGTGCCTTTTTCATTCACAGATGTGGGTAAATGGGACCTCGCTGCATTTTATTGTTGATAGCGGAAGCCAGAAGAACCTCATCTCATCAGAGGTCGTCAAGCAGTTAGGATTTTCGACAACACCACACCCGCAACCATACAACATCGGGTGGCTTCTCCAGGGACGAGATATTTGTGTCAGCTAGTAGTGTCGATTGTCATATGACATCCCTCCCTTCAAGGATGAGGTATTATGTGATGTTGTCCCATTGGATGTATTTGATGTTCTCTTGGGCCAACCATATATGTGGAAGCGCCATGCTATTTATGAGTCTCGACCCCGTAGTGTCATTGTTACTCTAGGGGGTCATCTCTACAGGATAGCAATGGTAGTTCCAAATATTTTCCCACCTAAAGAGTGCTGCAAGGTAGTATCTCATACTGCAAAATTCAACTTCTTCACAATCTGTTCAAAAGGTGAACATAAGGAAACTACAACCACTGAAGCCTCGGTCCAAGCACTGTCTATCCAACAGAAGCAGGTCGAAAATATTGCAACAAAGTGTAAAGATTCCTTCTCCACACAGGAATATCATGTAGCCATATTGGTTAAAAATTTCTAACCCTTCCATCCATAGGTTCATGACAACCTTCAACAAGCTAAGCAACGTAACTTCTCCAGTAAGGCAAGCAACTCATCAAGATGCAGATTCAGTAAACACTTTTCCCTCTCCCCCAGGAATGAAACACAATGGATACCATTGCTTCCTAAGGAGATATGATTGATCCAGGGGGATATCTGTGGCCACCCACCTATCCCAACTGGCTCCAAACAATGTTAAGACAATTTACTATTTTTAGCAGTTTTTCGGTTCCTAAACTTTCAGGGTCATTTTGAGAGACTAAATGAATGTTATTCAGGATCGAGTACCTCAATGATAGACAAAGGATTTGATTTATTCCACAAAATGAATCTCCTTGACGATACCTTTCCAACGAGCTATCGTGCACCCCAAACGAAGATCGTATGCCAAAGTTATGCCCCCAGAAAGTTGATACACCAAACTACCCAAAACGGGGTCCAAAAAACTGTTGGCTTTTCATCTTCCGGGGTTATGGTTTTGGATTTTATTTATGTTAAAAAGGCCTTTAGAGCCTCATTGTAATTCATCTTCTTGCGAATGTGAGTATCCTTCACATCTCTTCTCAGAGATACGCTACCACCATTCTAGCGAGTCTTTCACTCTATATTTCTACAGTTTTGTACATTTCGCTCATTAATAGAAACTGTGTATTACTGTATCTCTGTGTTTATGGTTACATATCTGATATGTTTATGTTATATTATTGGATATCTAAGATATCTCTGTACATTTATTTATTATATCTTCACTCTCATTTCGCGCCAAAAATAATCCAGATCATCGTTGCATTTTATTATTGATAGCAAAAGCCAGAAGAACCTCATCTCAGTAGAGGTTGTCAAATAGTTGGGATTCTCAACAACACCACACCCACAACCATACAAAATTGGGTGGATTCTCTAGGGATGATATCTCTATGTCATCCAGTAGTGTCGATTGTCAAATGACATTCAACCCTTCAAAGATGAGGCATTATCCGATGTTGTCCCGTTGGATGTATGTGATGTTCTTTTGGGCCAGCCATATATGTGGAAGCACCATGCTATTTATGAGTCTCGACCTCGTAGTGTCATTGTTACTCTAGGGGGTCATCTCTACAGGATGCCAGAGGTAGTTCAAACTACTATCCCACAAAAATAGTGTCACAAGGTAATCTGTCATACTGCAAAATTCAACCTCTTCATAATCTTTTCAAAAGGTGAACATAAGGACACTGCAACCATTGCAGCCTTGGCCCACGACCTTTATTTCCAACAGAAGAAGATTACATAAGAGAAATAAGATATTGTTTCTTCACATACAAGGGTACCTACACACTTCCCAGTCAAGCTAAGATACAACAGGTTGGTTGAAAACATTCAACCTCGCCAACAATAGGTTCGTGACATTCTTCAACAAGCTAAGCATCACAACTTCTCTAGCAAGGCAAGTAACTCACCAAGATTTAGAATCAACAAATGCTTTCCCCTCTCCCATGGGAACTCAACACAATGGAGACCATAGTTTCCTAAGGAGGGAGGATTTATCCAGGTGGATATTAGTGGCCACCCACCTATTCCAACTGGCTCAAAACAATTTGTTGGCAATTTACTATTTTTAGTAGTTTTTTGGGTCTTAAACTTTTGGGGTTATTTTGAGGGCCTAAATGACATTTTTGTTTACGATCAGGAACCTTAAAAATAGTCAAAGTATTTAATTGATCCCGCAAAATGAATCTCCTCGTCGATACTTTTCCAACAAGCTATTATGTGTCCCAAATGGAGATCGTATGCCAAAATTATGCCCTCGGGAAGTTTATACACCAAACTACCCAAAACGGGGTCCACAAAACTGTTGGCTTTTCATCTTCCATGGTTAGGGTTTGGGATTTTCTGTATGTTAAAAAGGCCTTTGGAGCCTCATTGCAATAGTCATCTTATTGTGAATGAGCATACCATCACATCTCTTCTGAGAGATAAGTTGCCACCATTCTAGCGAGTCTTTCACTTTGTAATTTTACAGTTCTGTACATTTCACTCATTAATACAAATTGTGTATTACTTTATATATGTGCCTCTTGTTATATGCATCTGATATATATTTTTTATATTATTGGATCTCTTGCAATATCTCAGTATATTTCCTTATTATATCTCTGTTCTTATTCTGTGCCAGAAATAATCTGGATCATATAAATATAGGCTTCGTCCAACGTATATAAATATAGGCTTCCTCCAATACAATTTATAGAAGATATGTATATAAATATAGTCTTCACATATAGATACATAAATATATAAATATAGGCTTCTCATATAGATACATAAATATATAAATATAGGCTTCCTCCAACACAACTTATTGATCGCATAATTATACACACTACTATGTACAATCAAATATAAGATATGCAATCAAATAGAAGATATGTACATAAATATAGGCTCTTAAAAGCTTCCCTTACACAAATTTTTGAGAAAATCTGACATATTTTCACACACACAATAAAATTGTTGTATATTATTATATTACATTTACAAACCCAGATACAATTCACTTATATAAGTTTTGTTAGATCCAACTTATTTTAAACTTGGAGATAGGGGTTGAGAGAATATCTCAACAATCTCGAATAAACTCTAACAAACACAAACCAAATCTAGTTACATTTATGGAAGCATTATCTCAACAATCTCCAACAAACTATGACAAACACTAAATGCCTTACAAATATGTTGTACAACCATGTCACAAAGCTCTTCATCTTCACCTTTTCTGAGAAATTCGTCGATGTGGAACCTGCACTCTCTTCTCCTTCTAACTCGACATTTACAAGTTACAGCTAGAAGGATTTGAGTATGAGACAAATATGATCATTCAATAACCTCCCATCAATTTTTAATTCTCTCTTTTCATCAATATCCTCTCTGATCACATTCATGATGCGACCAAGTGTGGCCCTGTCAATAGGAATTGTGATGGGTGATCTTGTGTTCATCCATAGAAATTGTCCTAGTGGTATTCTTCTTTGTTTTAGATCAACTATCAACATCATCCAAAACAAATATGCATGTAGATCCTCAGATCTCATGGATTTATTTATACTCTGCATGACTATGGTCCTTGTTTGACATGTCTCGACTACTCCTCCTTAATAATATGTATGGTTCTTCATTGTGGAAAGAAAGCGATTTTACTTATATTCAATAGTGATCTAATATTTATCTGGAAACCCTCATCAATACGCCCGACAACGGATAGCTCCTCCCTTTCACTTTCCAATGCTCTACATAATTTATTGCACAACACCTAATCTTTGTGGCGCATGAAAGTCTTTATACAATATAACACAATAATCAACACACAAAATACTAATGAATTCAATACTCCAACAATCATTCATAACAATACACCCTACTCTCCTACATATTTACAAGGATTCAACTATCATGACTTTGACATCTTCCTGTCCCTCTCGTGACATAAATATAGGCTCTTAAAAAAAAAAATTATACAAAAATCAAGTAGTTAAGTTAGTTTAAACCACATTTTTTTCTGTTTTATTTTTATGCAAGTGGTAAGACATACATTAAAAAAAAAGAATTATACCTTTATTTCTTTCCCTTTACAATCACCCACAAAATAAGAAATAGATAGATGATATGTACATAAATATAGGCTCCCTCATGCATAAACATACTACTATCAAAAACACACTACTATGTACAATCAAACGACCCTAAGGAAAAGTTTAAGGCAAGCAGCTCACCATGATCATGTTGTAAATTAACATATATCTTTGAAAAAAAATTAAATTTTTTAAAGAGATCTTTGGTTCTTATCTCACTATCTTCATATAGATAAGAAATAGATAGAAGATATGTACATAAATTGTAATGTCCCCACTTTGGGACATCATCATAGTGCAGAGGTTTATGATGACCAGAGTAGCCAGATGGATGTTATAGTGAGTACATGGGTTATTGAGAGGCATTGTGGGGTCCATATTGCATTGCTCATCCTGTTTCATCATGATGAGCCATTCCACATAGATTGGCTTTGGTTCCGAGGCATTCTGACGATTTCCATGGTTTTGAGTATTTTTGTTTATAAGTCAATTAAATTCACTGAAGACGTCATTTTGGGCACATTATTTGGAGGAACCTCTCAGTGTAATAGCTCATTGGAATTGGGAGGAACAACACTACAGGATAGGATGACGATAAGTGACTTTCAGTGGCCAGGGAAGCCACAAGGAGATATAAGGTGTTTTTCATAGATAAAAGGGTTAATTAAATAATTAATTAAATATTAATAAAATGAAAGTCACTTTGGAGGGACAAGGTGAGCAAAAAGTATAAAAGAAAGGCAAGGGCCTCTACTCATCCATTCATGATCTGAAATTTAACTTGATCTAAAATTCAAAAGCTTTTAACCATTATTTGCATGTATATTTTTAATTGTTAACCATCTTTGTAATGCAAAATTAAAGAACATCCATCAAGCACATGAGCACATAAACATGTAAACAAGACATCTATGAACAAGAATTGGTAACAGAGTTCACCAAAATTCCTGGCTACGTCTCTGGGTCCACTCCATCAGTGAGACCACTCTTTAATTAATCTCAAATGCTTAAAAAATTACAAAGAAAGGCTTACATAAGAGCTCCCATAAACCAACTTTCAGATCTGTGATTCTGGGAAGAAACAAACATCATGAGTGGCTTAAAAACGTCATTCTGCAACTTTTGACTGTAAACTCGAGTATGCTTGGCTCGATCAAATGGGCTCTAGAGGCACTTTTTTGTTCAGTTACTCTGATGATGAAACAAATAGCATATTCAGAATCCTCTTGAAATTCTGCAACTTTTGAGTATAAAGTCGACCTATTTCTGAGCAGGTCACCTGGAACACCTCCTGGCATGAATTCCAATGCAGCATCTACCTGTCAGATCCGTATAGTCTCGAAAAGCGTGCCACTCCTCTTCTAGAGGCACTTTTATGTTCGACTACTCTGATGAAGAAACAAATAGCATATTCGGAATCCCCTCAAAATTCTGCAACTTTTGAGTATAAAGTCAACCTATTTATGAGCAGGTTACCCCGAACACCTCTTGGCACGAATTCCAATGCAGCGTCTGCTAACTCCCCTTGCCTCGATTTGCGTGCCCAGCTAAATAAGCATAGTCGCTAACCAGTTCGCCAAACTTAGCGAACCTGCTCCAGATTTGGCGGTAACCGCCAGATTTGGCTGGATCCGCCAAACTACTGGCTTCTAGAAGGTGACACGTGTCATGCTAACATCAGCATCTGTACCGCTGACGTCATCAGTGCGGCATGTTCACTGTTTAACTTTTTATCGTTGTTTTCAAAAAACTTCAGAGTGTCATAACTTCTTCATACGAGCTCCGTTTGCGAAAGTAAATATATGGCCGGAATTGGGAGAACGAGCTGGACGAAATGTCGTTGGTTTCATCCAATTATGAGAACTTTGATTTTTGAGCATTTTCTGAGCCTAGGGACCCTTCTGAGACTTCTGGGTCATTCCTAGATCCTCCTTTTCTGCATTTGAGTATTTTCGAGCGGTTTTGGATCCACCTGGATCACACCTCCCCACTGAGAAGCTTTTGGACCACAAAAAGCATGAAATCATTCAGAAAATAAGTGACGACATGTTTGTCTCACTTGTCCTGTATCACCTATCCATTCCTCCTGGAACCTGTACATCTGACTCAGCAATACAACAATCAACATTATGTTGACATTGTTAAGTACATTAATCACATTCTTAATCACATCTTCATTCAACATTGTTGGACCCAACCACACATTGTTGATGAGTAATAAGCTGAATATAAACATTGAACCTGTGAAAGAGATTGTACCCAAACCATGTTGACTTTTAACCATAGAAAAACTATCAACCAAAATAGGTGCACCGTAGTGAATTGACACTCCTTTTCATGTTTATGATTCTTTTCTTCCTTACATTGTATAGACATAAGTGTCAAATTCCGACTTGCATTAACAACCCTTTTTAATTGTTGTGTAGTGCCCAATGATTTGTCATTTTTGAATGAATGTGAGTGCACTATGTACTCAATTCCTTCTTTAAACAAGTGATATTGATTATGTTCTCTATAGAAGATCATTTTTCGATCATATAAGTACGGACTACCCAACACAATTCCATAGATATCTAGTGGGACCACATCAAATTCAACCTCATCTACAAACTTAGATGTAATTGCAAACTTTAGATCACATTGTTGTATTACTTGTAATATTTTATCTTTGCATACCCAACCTAATGGANGACTACCCAACACAATTCCATAGATATCTAGTGGGACCACATCAAATTCAACCTCATCTACAAACTTAGATGTAATTGCAAACTTTAGATCACATTGTTGTATTACTTGTAATATTTTATCTTTGCATACCCAACCTAATGGATAAGGTTTCTTGTGTGGTTTCGTTGTTAATCCCAATTGCTTAACTACTTCTTCGGAAATAAGATTAACTTGAGATCCACTATCTATGAGTGTGTCAACCTTTGTTTTGTAATCACTCTTATATGAAACAATGCATTCCTCTTTCTATCCTTAGAATTGTCATCATTTTTAGAAGTAGAAGCACATGAAGAACCAATGTTAGCATCATTATCAACAATAGATTTACCTTTCACACCTACGATTGTTATCTTTGTTTCATCCTCGGAATCTGATCTAAGGTCCTCAACGATAAACGTGGTTGTTTGCTTTCCCTTCTGATCCTTAAACCACTTCGGTTTCATTTCAGGATGTAGCTTCCAACACTTTGCCTCTTTATGCTCTTGCTTTTTACAATGCGAGCATGTAGGTCTCTCATCACCCTTCTTCATTGTAGCTGCATGTTTAACTTTCCGCTTTTCTTTGCCTTCTTTTGCTTGGACGAATTCAGCTGAAGAAACATCAAGAACACTCTTCCCTTTTGACTCAATGTGAGTTGCTTAAACACACACCTCATCAAGGTTAGTCGGATTAAACATCAATATCATATGACGTAAATAAATATGCAATCCTCCTATATATTTGAGAAGAGTTTCCTGAGTGTAGAGAGGTATATCAAGTATCAATGCTCTTTTTCGAAATTCTTGTGTGTATTATTGCACACTTTGTCCCTTACTTTGTCTCAAATTCTATCAATCCATCATAGCTTGCTGCATATACCCTAATGGATAAAATTGTTTTTTAAGTGCTGAAATGAACTCATACCAAGAGGAAACGATTTTGCCTCTTGAGATCTGCTCTCCCACCAAATGAGAGTAGTCCCTCCAAGTCAAAGAGAAGCCCACTAAATTTTAACATCATCTTTAGTAAACTTTTGAATCTTACAATAAACTTCAATTTGACAGATCCAATTGTCCAATTTTTTAGCATTAAGTTCTCCATTATACAAAGGTAATTCAAACTTAATATCAAGCTTTAAATGAGGTATATTAAGATCAACTTTTGTTTTTTTCTTTTCAAATGGAGAAGGAATAGAACCATCGAGAAAAGATGGAGAAGTTGGTGGAGATTTAGGGGGTTCCTGACCACCTCCTTCTTTTTTACCTTCTGTATGAGATGGTCCACCTTGTTCACCTTTCTTTCGATCTTGATAAAGCTCCTCTACCATCATTTGCATTCTTATGAAAGATTTCAGAAATTCCCCTTCAGAAGGGATAGAAGAAGTTGCTTCTTCTCCTTTTGGTGAAGACATCCTTTATCTTCTTGATCCAACCTCTGGATCAAACTCTTCAAGTTCTCCTTCACCACACTAAAGCTTGGATCTTGTTAACATCAACTCACAAAGCAAATGGTTAACCTCGCTCTGATACCAACTTGATCTGAAATTTAACTTGATCTAAAATTCAAGATCTTTTAACAATTATTTGCATGTGAATTTTTAACTGTTAACCATCTTTGTAATGCAAAATTAAAGAACATCCATCAAGCACATGAGCACATAAACATGTAAGCAAACCATTTATGAACACGAATTGGTAACGGAGTTCACCAGACTTTCTGGCTACGTCTCCGAGTCCACTCCATCAGTGAGACCGCTCTTTAATTGATCTCAAATGCTTAAAAAATTACAAAGAAAGGCTTACATAAGAGCTCCCAAAAACTAACTTTCAGATCTGCGATTTTGGGCAGAAAAAAACATCATAGGTGGCTGGAAAACATCATTCTGCAACTTTTGACTGTAAACTCGAGTATGCTTGGCTCGATCAACTGGGCTCTGGAGGCACTTTTCTGTTCGGCTACTCTGATGATGAAACAAATAGCATATTCAGAATCCTCTCGAAATTCTGCAACTTTTAAGTATAAAGTGGACCTATTTCTGAGCAGGTCGCCTGGAACACCTCTTAGCACAAATTCCAATGCAGTGTCTGCTTGTCAGAGCCATACAGTCTCGAAAAGCGTGCCACTCCTCTTCTGGAGGCACTTTTCTGTTTGGCTACTCTGATGAAGAAACATAGGGCATATTCAGAATCTCCTCGAAATTCTGCAACTTTTGAGTATAAAGTCGACCTATTTCTGAGCAGGTCGCTTGGAACACCTCCTGGCACGAATTCCAATGCAGCCTCTGCGAACTTCCCTTGCCTCGGTTTGCGTGCCCAACTAAATAAGCAAAGTCGCTAACCAGTTCACCAAACTTAGCAAACCTCCTCCAGATTTGGCTGGATCCGCCAAACTGCTGGCTTCTAGAAGGTGACACATGTCATGCTGGCGTCATCATCCGTACTACTGACATCATCAGTATGGCCTGTTCACTGTTTGACTTTTTATCGTTGTTTTCGAAAAACTTCAGAGTGTCATAGCTTCTTCATATGAGCTCCGTTTGCGAAAGTAAATATATGGCCGGAATCGAGAGAATGAGACAGACGCAATAGCATTGGTTTCATCCAATTCTAAGAACTTTGAGTTTTTAGAATTTTCTGAGCATAGGGACCCTTCTGAGACTTCTGGGTCATTCCTAGATCCTCCTTTTCTGCATTTGAGTATTTTCGAGCGGTTTTGGATCCACCTGGATCAATTCATGTATGATCATATTTTGATATTTGGCTTCTAGCTAGTGAGCCCAACATTGGGGGTTTTGAGGGTTTTGACTT
>SNQJ01S0075601.1:394-11690 GCA_010110895.2 Picea sitchensis
ATGTAAACTTATCTGTTTCCTTCAGAGGGGTCAGTGGCCTGAGTTCCTGAAGAGAGAAGGGAGAAGAACTTTTCCTGAGAAAAGAAGTTGCATTTTCCTTTGGAAAAATCCCATTAAAAAAGAATCTTGCAGGTTTCTATATAGGCAGGGTGCGAGAATGCCTGATTCTCGCAGGTTTCACCATAGTTGGGTTGCGAGAGGTTCACAGGTTACTCTATAGGCAGGGTGAAAAAATGCCTACACGTGGGAAAAACGAGCGTTTTCTCGAATCTTCTAGAAGGAGAAACTTCCATGGTGAGGTGGAATTCGAATGGTTTGGATCTTACTCGCTTTCATGATTTGGTGGGATCATCCTAACCTCCTCACCTTATCCTCTTCAACTTATAAAACGAGAGGAGCTCTCATGCATATGGCTAGCTTGGATTGGACTATGGTGTATTTGGCTTGGAATTATTAGCTTGGTTAGAGTGGTTTTGAGTTTTGCCTTTGTGAAGATAGATTGTGAATATTATCAGATCTGTGCTCTGAGAATTCTTGGAGTGAAAGTGTGTGGGGAACGAAGGACAGTTGGAAGGGACCTTACCACATCAAGGCCATGGTTGTAATCTCTCTTTCACATTTAATATGATACAATAATATGATTCTTTCCTATAAAGCTTGTTCTGTTTTATTGTATAATTCCTTGATCACATACATAGGTTTATATTGATTTTATGCTATTACTATCACTTTGGTTGGTTGCGTTCTTTTGTAGTTTCATCATTGTATGAGTGTTGGAACAGAGATAGGATGGAGATGGCGAGAGGAAGTTGCATTTAAATGGTATGTCACCTATCCCTCTTTAGTTAATAAATTCAATATCTAAAACTTAAGGAAAGCGTCATGTTCTAGTGTGTTTTGTTATAGATCTAGGTGGATCTAGGGAGATCAGTTACTGTCTACACCTACTGATTAGTCCTATAACACCCTTGATCTTGGAAATCAATTGGATTTGAATTTGAGGTCAAGGCTCGATCTTAGGGAAGATCCACAACTAAAGGAGAATGATCCTCAACCTATCCCAAGAATCTCTTAAGTGGTTAGGCCTCTCCAAGCCTATATAAGGAGGCCTCTTCATGGTGAAAGGGGAAGGCATTGAAGGCATAAAACTTATGATCTCATAAGGGATATTTATCATTGAAGCATCATCATTTTGTGTGGATTATTTGAGAAAAGGGTTAGACAAGGAGAGCTTGGAGAAGGTGTTGCATCTACATCATGGTTGTAAGCACTTTGCTTTTTTTTCATTAATATACATATATGCTTGGCCTGTTACTTTCAAGGTTGTGTTTATTTTACATGAATTTGTCTCTGTTAGATAGATCTGGTTTCAAGCTAATCTTAGTAGAATAGGAAGCTTTTTATATCTTTGTGTTGTTTGCAGGACTTATCAAGGATCTTGGGGATCAAATCTCAACTCTGACTGTGCGAGGATGAACATCATTAAAATGTACTCCTATCTTCCTCTTCTATATACATTAGTTTAGCTAGATTTAAAAGGATGTCGGTGACCAACGTTAGCACCCTTTTTGTCTTGGCCTTAGGAGTCTAGATCCCAAGAGGGAATCCACTTGTCCACAGGGGGATTCTCCTGTAACACTATAATGGAGAATTTATTCAACCACTAAATTGGGGAATCAAATCATTTATTACCAAGAAATTTCCAAAAGAGATATCAATTGAAAGGTTTGTATAATAGTGTTGTCCACTATGTGAAAACATGTTTCCAAATAGTCTGAAAAAAAATATCCCTCTCTACTACATACAAGAAGAAACTCATCTTTAAAAGTAGAGAATAATATATGTGCATCCAAAATCCCAAATTTAGAACTAAGGGTGTTGAGAGGAAACAACTCAAAAACAAAAATTAGATAAGTTGACTATGCTAATTCTATACTGAAAATCATGCCAACTAAAAGTAACCAAAGAAAATAATAAATGGGAAAGAAACCATTTGGATAACTCCAAACTCATGATAAAATAATAATCTAAATAAATTACAAGGAATTGGAGTGGGCTTACTTTGAGATGGGGAAAATTTTAACACTAAAACTTATATTTACTGGGTATGGGACAACAAGATAAAAAATCGAAAGAAGCTCAATCAAGCAAAAATTTTCAACCAGAATTATGTTAATATAAATATGGAACATCTCTTAGTGCTCATTTTCATCCCAAGGGGAACTGGATATTATTATTTATTTAAAAGATTCCACTTGTAAGATGGAAAATGCTTGAAAAAATATTTGACATAGTGAACATGAATAGAATTGGTGATCTGAAAATTACCCAACACATATAAAGTTTTGAGAATGAAACAAAACATTTTTTACCGTATCAAAAATAATTTTTTACTCAAAAATCCATTCTAGGGAAGAATTAACATGCAAGCATTATATTTATTTTAATATATGTTGAGAAATATATTTATTGTTCAGCCAATAGTAATAAAAAGGAAAAGGAAAAAATAAAAGTAATTAAAAAATGGAAACCAAAATTGAACTATGAAAACAAAATATGCTATCATATTCTATCTTAATCCTATCATACACTACATTGGTTGAAAATGATGTAAATTCATAATTCCAATGTAACCATCCATGTAATTCCAAGCCCGGAAACAAATATTAATGACAAAAAATCAATAACATAACTTGGAGTAAAAATAGACTAAGAGTAGGAAAAGTTAAATCATTAAAAACTATATCCAACATATTAAGTATGTCACAGTAATAATTCCTAGGAAATTTCGCTGAGTAATATTTTTCCAACCATGCTTCAATTATGTCATAAAATCTGACATAACTATCAGAGAATTGATGGAGGGATTTTATAGGAAAGAAGCATACCAAAAGAGAGACTTGTATGAAATCTACATGAAGTGTCCCTAGTGAGAGAATATATATGGTGATATAATAATTAATTATTGAAGATAAACCAAAATAATGAGGGCCTAACATAACCATTAGTGTAGACTGAAGTGCCTCATTGTCTAGGAAATCTCCCTCGAGATCATACTTCAAGCAACCATCAACTTTAGATAAATTTGTGGGATCAAATGTTATACATGGACTAGCACCCACCATGGTAATATTAATATCTTTAAGAGAATATTGAAAGCCACTAACATCAACAATATCAACTAAAGGGACATTTGAACAAGAAGAATATCTATTAATAAAAAATGAAGATCTACAACATTTCCTTCATGCCATGAAAAAGGTTGATAAGGCATCAAATTACTAAGTTCACAGGAAGAGTTTCTATTCTCTCTATATTCCATATGCACATTACCACCATTAAGTACTTCAAATGGGGTCAAACCTATAGAGTTTATTTGAATAGAATAATTGGTGGCTTCCTCCATGATGAAACCATTAAAGATATCACGATAAAAAAAATACTAAGTACACGAATTAAGAGACTGAAAATCCTCTCTTGAAAAAAAATCATTTCCAAAAGGTTTTTCTTTGAATGATATTTCCTCTTCCTTAATCACATTAGTGATTAGTTTTGAAACAATAGGATCCACACTAGGAATGGTTTCACAATCAACCCCTTCTTCAACAACATTGTTCTTATATTTCAAGCAAAAAGTGGGTTGTTGTGCTAAAAGAATTATTTATTGTATGTTAATATCTTTTCTTGGACTGAAATGATCAACTTTGTTGCTTTTATCCTACAAAATATGAGAATCTGAAATATCTTTGAAAATATGTTCATGGTTATATGGGATGAACAAATAAATAGAACTTGTAGAAAAATAAGGTTCAATAAATAATTCAATGACTATAGGAAAAACTTCTTTATCTATATCAGTTAAATTAGGAGAGAATACATCAACATAACAACTCATATCAACAAACATTAATTCCATTTCATTGATTTGTGAGGAAGGTACATTATTATGTATGTGCGTGTTTTATTTAATAAAAAAATTATCAGCATTCATGTCTTGCTTCATAGATTCCTCCTCCATTTCCTTCGATGGAAAAGATGATATAGGATAATGAGGACATGACATAACCATTGGTGTGCCCTAAAGTGTCCCATTATCAGTATAAATACCCTCCTCTTGGTTAGATACAAAANTCGACAAAGTCTCACACCAACCCTTTACTCGACCTTTGACAGTGAGAGTGAACAACCTGTAAATTACCAGTTCATGAGAGATTCAAGAAAAACAAAGTTTCTGGAACTAAAAAATATGTTCAAATCGAAATGTTTCCCTCTCCCATCAAATTTAAATTGAGGCAAGAGATGATACATATTTCTAAGAGTTCTAAAAGGTATAAAATCCAAAAAAAATATCCATAAAAAGGTATGGGAAGGATCCATTAGTAAATTAGAAGAATTAATAAGAACGACCCCATGGGCTTGGCTTGTCATCTCGACCTCCTTCTAGTGCCATTTATATTGACGATTATGAATGTATTGTCAAGTAGGTAAGGGAGAATGCTCGATGCTAGGTCACAATCATACCTAGTCTAATTTTGGGTAGCATTTTCAGCTAGTATGTGGGTTTGGCTTCCACTACGAATTAAAAGAAGAAAAATAAAAAACAATAATTTGTCCCCCAAATAGTTCTAATTAATTCTAAATCTAACTAAAATGAGATAAATCTAACTAATATAACTACGGCTATCATATCCTATGTAGGATCAAAGCTACATAATAAACACAACATGAAATAATGTCATTAATTGCAGAAATAGTTCATGTTAATCAACAACATGTTAAAACAATATCGTTGCTAATTGAATCACAATTTTTTGCATGTTGAACCTATAACATTACTATTTTATTCATTAGAAATCATAATAACAGAAACATCTAGGATTTTTAATACATAAATAGTTCATATGATAAATATTCAAGAGGTTTAAATGGAAAACACAAATGTAGAATAATCCCAAATGTATTCAACAATAATCATGATCTTGAAATGCATTCTTCTCTTCATTGTTGAGATAACAATATCACCATCAAACGATGGGAAAAATTCTCTATCACATTGAGTGGTCTTCTTTCTATAAAACAATGAAGACCTTTAACCTTCTTAACAACCAATAGTTACATTTATTCAACTTGATTATTTTGTCCCATTCAATGACTCAAATTACCCTATACATATTTGTAAATGAATATACAAGCATTATAAACAAAGGTTGAAAAGACTCATGAGTTGTCAATCTCCCTCTAATGTTGTTCATGAGTGATATTATTAAAAAATATTATTAGCTTTTCTCGAATGTACTATCTTATGTTCTTCAAAATTTTGTGGGTGTTTGTGGGTGTACTTCCATCTTATTCTTCGTAGCTTCATCTTTATATCATGCACTTGCAGGTCTAATTTCTCCTTGTAGAAATCTAGTTATGGTTGCTTGAACATTAGACAACATATTTTTTTAGTCAAATTAGAGTCTCCTTCGTTCTTTAAATATTATGAGCATTTCATTCATCATCCTGTTAATAATAGTTCTACCATCATGTTTTATTTTCTATTGTCTTTTTCACGTGGTCTCACAACTCTGATTTTGACTCATGTAACTCAAGTTATGGTCGTATGAAGTCTTACATTTTATTCCCTTCAAATTCATTACCCTCTGTTCTTTTAATTTTATGGGATTTTCCATTTTTTTTATGGATTAGGTTCCTCCACCAATGTGTTCTCCAACTCCATATCATTTCAATGGGCTATCTTGGGCCTAATTTTGACTCCTAGATCTGCAAATATGGTTGTCTGAAATTGATGCTCAACAACCATTAATTTAGTTAGAGGACAATCTAGATGGTCGATCTTCAAACCTAAAACAATTATCCCACATCCAATAGGGAAATTAAGCTTTCATGATATATACATTTCCCCCCTTACTTGGTTTCTTTGTGGAACTAGAGGAGGCATAGGACACAGAAATTTTGGTTAGTAAACCATAGAAAACTAGGAATAAGAAAATAAATTAATAAAAAATAAACCTAAAGTCTCCCACCCAAAATATTATTAAATTAATATGTGTTTGTTGGCTTGAATCCTAATGGAGGTTGAGAGGGGGACCGAAATAATAAAATAATTTCTCTATGTAATAGTAATTTACCCATGTAAAATCTATTTTTAAAGAAAAAGTGTTTTCCCATGTAACTCAAAAATCAAGGGTAGGTTTTGGAAAGCCATGGGTAGTTTAGGGAAAACGATGGGAAATAAATCTATTTGTAGTTTATTAAAACCATGAAAAATAAAAAATAAAAATAAATAGTTAAATAAAAATAAATAAATGAAATAAGTAATAATAAAACTAAAAATAAAGTTCCTAAAAAGCAATAATTTAATTGGCTAAAAAGCAATAATTTAATTGGCAAATGTTGTGATATGAAATGTTATGTTGGATAAAATGCACAGGGGGCATACAACTAAATCTAAGTAAGAATAATGCTTTTATGAATAGACTCCCTCTAAAAACTAAATTAAAAAAATAAATAAATCAATAATAATTCTGGAAAGTTATCTAGCTACCAAAGGAGTATAGCTTTAAGCCATAAGGAGCAGCATTAGAAAATTCAACTATAATTTATTAATTTTTTTTTTGTCTCATCTCCTAAGTTTTTGTTAACCGAGTGATCGCCCCATAACTGGATCCGCTTCTCTAATTTTCTCGATCTGGAAGGTTAAGTTGAATTTTAATTAAACTACCACTCGGTGTAGCTGTCATAACACTTATGTACACAACAATAAAAACTAAGACAAATAGCTAATCAACGCGCATCCCTAAAATCCTGAAGGTTTCACTACTAGAGTCTTTGTCTGGTTAGGGCTATGGATCTAAAAAAACAAGGGAAATTTACAGAAATAACAACAAAAGCTTAGTACTGACCTGCAACGAACCTTATTCTCACGCACATTCACTGGAGTTTTCCACTCGACAACTCAAATTCTGAGTAAGACCCACATTTTTCTACCAGGGCAATGATCGTCACAACAAGACAACGAATAAATTCCTCCGTTCATAGTGGACTTCAGTTATCTGTATAGTTCTAGGTCGTTCTGGTCATCTTACAATACATATATACCAGTGTAGTTAATTATTGTGATCCATCATTCACCCATCAGATGGATTTATGCACCCGAGCGCGAGTTTAAGTCTTGAATTATCACAATGATAAATTTCTTTTTATTTTAACAGATCATGATTCCTACACGCGGATATTACTGAGTAATAATTAACACTGTTATTCGATCACAATCTCTGAAATCATTCGTCATCACTTGTAAAGAATATAAAGTTCAGTGGTCCAAGTAATAGGTAAGATTTCTTCGACATTTAAAGTTCAGTGCTTGAACATCAATTCCAACATTAGGGTAGTAAAGGTAATAGAGTGAATCGGTTTTCTCACAGGTTATCGAAGTACGTTGCAAGTAGTTAGTTAACAAGGATGATTGAGTTATCCAACTGTATGTGTATAAGATGTACCGAGTATAGTCGATTCTTTTTATCCTGAATTTATTGTGCAAGATCAACTTAGTAGTAGACTCACGCATAATCGAACTTCTGAGTATTAACAAATGCGTATGGGACGAGGACAAATCAATTCGACAAGTAGAATTTAAGGAGAACAAGGGTTGAGTAGCTAATCAGATTCAATCTATAGAAATTTACTAACTTTTATAGATAAGAGAATACATATAAAATAACATAACGCATTATAATTCTCATAAATTATTGAACAATAACAAGAAACATAATTCATTCATTTGCAATTTACAATTCAATAAGTTCATCATTTGACAACATCATTTCTCTACATCGCTCCATATAATATTTCAATGATAACATAATTAAATATTCTAACCAGAAACTGAAGTAAGATCTTCAATTGAGTAGCTTTGTCAATTCGCTCCTTAGCCTATTAATCTCGCAATTTCACAGGTACTTACCAACCAACTTTAGGGGAACTCTTCTTCCTCTTAGCCCCCAACCAACTAACTTTAGGCGAACTCTTCTTCCCCTTAGCCCTAAGAGTCGCAAAAGGGTCAAGCACAAAAAACATAATCTCTAGCACCAAAACATGCCTCTCAAGGAAGAGCTTCCACTCTGTCAAGTAAAACTAGTTCAGGAAATATTTTGGAAGCATAACAGTAAAATGCAAGGTGAGATCCCCTCTCTCTTTCTGTCAATTATTTTATAGAAAAAATCCCAATAACACTTGTCCTCATGCACAATTATTTAACTTTTAATAATTTAATTAAAGGATTATTCACCCACTACATTTGTCACACTCTCACCATTATTTACTTAGGCATTTTCCCTCATATTCCCCAATATCTTCCTATTTTTGCTCTTAGTTTTCCCTTAGTTCCCCAATTTCTCTTTTAATTTTTGTTCCCTAACTAGATCTTAGTTTGAGTTATTTTAGTAGTCGAGTAGTGGTAGTTTGACTCAAGATGCTAGTATATGTGTACACCTATTCTCTCATGTTTTTATTTTCTTTATATTTTAAAATCTCCCCCTTTTTTTTTTCATGTACACGTGAAATTTTCCCAATCCTTTAAATTTGTATTTCTTTTGTTCCTAGAGTTTGAGTTTATCTCAAATCTTTTGACTTATTTAATTACAAAATTAGGATTAGATTTAGGCTTAGAATCTTGTTAGATTTATTATCTTATTAATTAATTACTAATTAATACTTTGTTCTAACAATGTCTAACCATTTCATTATGTTTTCTAGGCTATCTAGATTTTTATTGACTCACAATTTAATTACACGGCCTTCCCTTCAAGACACACCTCCGTGCTCCAAGGGTTCCTCTCACCTTTGACTAGTTTTGGATGTTTATCAGCACTTGGAGTCAACACTCTACTTGGTAGACCTTGTGAGAGACTAAGGGTTGTCTAAGTAATAATGATTATGACTTATTACACACCCCTTAGATTTATTCATGAGCAGCTATCTCAGTCTTCCCTCATGGAATCATGAACCTCTTGAACTAGGTAATTTTTAACCTACAATTCAAGTCACAGAGGGAGTGCCAGTAGGCTATGATAGAGAAGTTTCCACACATCTCCCTCAAATGTATGGTTTCTGTGCATGACCCCTTTACTCCTTATGTGAATCAGATTAATAAGCGTCATTAAGTCTACATTCAATGACAAAAACAATGTCAATAATCCATATACATAAATCATATTGGAATCAATCATATATCACATGTGCTTAAAATGAAATACTCGAACCAATTACATTATACTCCTTGACTCAATCCAGAGTCCCAGGAGGTCCATTGATGCCATCAACATCCATAACAGTTCATATGTCCTACACATTCATGAGAACTGGTCACTAATATCTATCAATACATATACATATTAAAGTAACAATAAATCACAATACCTCATCACCATCATCATATATAACTCATAATCGAATGAAATCATAATGTACCATAATCGTATCATTTGCACACAAGTGTCCTCAAAGAATAAGTCAATATAAGTGTGATCAGTAGAAGGGGATGTTACAATATAATCTTAAACTCATAGAAATGATTAATAATATTGTGATTCTAGGTAATAGTTTGAAACTAAAGAATATTATTACCATACAAGATCTTGAGCACACAAGGAGATATTAGGTACAATATGCAAGTATGAGGATGAAAAATTCATACAAGCTTTTCATTTAAGTCATCCATTTAAGAAGTCCTCAAAATCAAACTAATTCAAGGGCGAAAATAAAATATCAAACTTAACAATCATATATTATCATCGAATGCTTTGAAATATTCAAAATATCTCAAAGCTAACTTGTTGATTTCATCATACAAATTTCAATGAAGCATCATAAGACAAAAATTGTTATGAAGACATTTGAAAGCATAAGACCAAAAGGATTAACAAGTATTCTCAAAGATAAGTATCAATAAAGAACCAAACTTGCAACTCTCCAAAGGTCGATAAAGAGTAATCATTAGGTTCATAGTATAAGAGGATTGGGGATTAGAGTTCAAATTTTAGTAGGGGGTCCCTTTCCTTTCGATTATTAAAGAAAAATAAAAGGGTGGTTGTTGCAGGTACAATAGCGAGGTATATGGAGAGAGTGAGAGGAAGGGGAGGAGAGAGAGGGAAGGGTGGTAGGTAGAGGTAAATATAGAAATCGGGGCAGATTTGAGGGGAGAGAGGGATGGTGATACATAATGAAGGGGAGATAGGGGTATATGTAGGACATAGGTAGAGAAGAGACAGTAGGAGGGAGGGGGAGAGAGAGAGAGAGAGGGAGGAGGGGAGATAGAGAGAGTGTGTGAGAGTATGAGAGGGGGAGAGAGGAAGACATAGAGGGGAGGTATAGAGAGAGAGTGTGTGAGAGAGATTGATAGGGAGGGAGGGAGGGAGGGAGAAGCATATAGAGAGAGAGTGACGAGAAGAGGAGGAGAGAGAGGGAAGGAGACATAGAGGGGGAGTAGAGAGAGAGAGGAAGGGGGGGAGATAAAGGGAGATAGAGAGGGTGGATATAGAGAGATAGTGTGAGAGGAAGAGGGAGAGAGAGAGGGTAGGGAGGGAGAGAGAGGTACAAAGAGAAAAGGGGGGAATATTTTGGGAGAGAGTGGGAGGGGGTTATAGTGGGTGAGGGAGAGAGGTGGATACATATTTAAATGGAGAGATGGGTACATGCAAACGAGAGAGAGAGGGGGAGATGGAGATAAGGGGAGGGAGGGATAGAAACAAGAATATTAGAAGAGAAGATATTGAGAGTGAGATGGAGATAGAGAGGGAGATAGAAAGAGGGGTCAACAGAGAGAGGGAGAGAGAAATACGGGATAAGGATTGGTGGGAGAGAGGGGTATATATGGGGTAGAGAGAGTAGAGAGGGGAGAGAGAAGAGAAGGTATTTTTTTCCACTCTATGCTTTCATGGTGTATACTCGCACTTCTACGTCACCTATGAGAAAACAATCTCATAGTAATTATAATTAAATACAACCCTTAATTTCATTGCATATTCTCCTACAAACGGTCATGATCTCTTTTTATTTAAATCCATCAGTGTCTTTTCAATATTTCAATTCGACGGATTCTACCTTAAATCCATCAGTTTCTTTTCAATATTTCAATTCGACGGATTCTACCTTTTTCATGTTTTTATATCTTAGAGAATTTTGTTTAAACAATAACTACTATAAAGCATTGAAGAAAATATATGTCAACAAATTAGTAAGAGAGATTAAGGGGGGGAGAGTTAGGGAGAGAAAGTGGGGTGGATGTAATGAT
>SNQJ01S0075601.1:11700-27399 GCA_010110895.2 Picea sitchensis
ATTATAAATCTTGAAAAAATACACCGCACTAGAATAATTTGTTTTCTACAATTATAGAATTTGTTTAAGGAAATTTGATCATTAAGGTACTCAACAGTTGCACTAACATAGACATATACATTATATTTTTTTTAGAAATATACCATACCACAATTAGAAAAACTAAAATTTCAAATAGTTATTCACAATTTCCATAAATAGAAATGATATATTCAAAAACATAATTATATTTCATACATTTTATCTTTTTACACCGCATTCAAATTCAATGCAAAACTATCTCCAATAATCCATCCAAGTTAAAAAATTACTATTTTTCCATGTCTTCATTGCCACTCATGTGTCATGAGTGACCATCATCAAATTTCACTCACTCATACCTGATGCATTAAAGCCCCGTATAATACTTAAATATATAGTATGTATTAATATATATAGTAAAATGTGAACATAATATGATGAACGTATGAGGCAATGTTGGAGAAGGAAACACTTAATATTGAAAAACAAGAAAGATAACTTATGCTCTTGAGTGCATTATAGAAGGTTAAATATTTGGATGAGCTTTAAAATAAACTTACTTTCTCGTATGATGAATATAAAAAGATGGTAAAGCTAGCAGGTATGGGTTAAAGAACAAAAAAGTATCAAATTCATCTCAAATGTGTGTGTACTTTGTAAATTTCAAGCGATGGAATTAATTTGAAACATATACATATACATATTGATGACCATTTGAAGCTTTTATGCAACCACAAGAAAATTAAATTTATCTTAATGTTAAATCTAGCAAACAAGTGGAGGGATCAAATCTCTCATAAAAAATTTCTAATATTTTACATTATTAAATATATTTTCATAACAAAATATTAGATCCCTCTTAATACTTAATAAACCTATATTTAATAAAACTAAATTAATATTAAAATAATTAAAATAAAATATTAAAAATACACAAATATTAACTGATTTCCAACATCACCATGAATTTACTCGTTTGCAACACCATCATGAAAAATCTATATGGCTATGAATCCCTCACTACCTTGAATTAGAAGGAAGTGATATCACCTCTAATTATTAGAGACATGGATTTTCCTACATTAATTTCAATTTTTAAAAATAATACTCATTCTGATACTATTTTATATTGCATTGTGTTAATAATTATAAAAACGTACTTGCTCTATGGACAAGAAACCTTAAATTTATCAATTTACTAAATCATAAACTCATGCCCATAAAATTTGAATCTCTCAATTCCTTGAATTATAGGAAAGTGATATAAAGCATACATCCTATATAGGTTGATGCATGCATCACCTTCAATTTTCGAAAAAGAGGGCGAAAGAATATGTTTTTTTTTTTTTTTTGTTAATTTGTACGGAACTTGTTGGCCTACGCGATTAACCTGTGGCTTGAGAAACCTCTACTCAGGGGCATCTAAGCCATCAAAATCACCCAGGGATCGCACCCGGCCTGAGCCACACCAACCCTTAACATGGTTGGATTTTTTGTCCCCGCAGGTTTCGAACCGGTGATTTTAACATCACGGAGTGGCTTAACAACACACTCCGTCACCGACTGTCCTACACCTCGGGGACTGGGCGAAAGAATATGTTACAATCTAATATTTGTTTAAAAAAACTCTAAAACGACCCTCCATTGAAAATAAATAAATCACATAGAGAGGAGGGATGGTCATGGAATACGTTGGCGTGTAAAAAAATAATGATAAAGCTTATATGTATTTTAATTTTTACATCAATGTTGAATGGCTAAAACAACAACTTTGAGAAGATGTCAAGATAGTGTCTATGCTACTTAGCCTCCTAGGGTATGCTACTTAGCCTCCTACGGTTAGGGTTTTGTATTTTTAGGGTTTTTTATTTATGTTAAAATCTCATTCTTTAGGCATTTTTTAAGAGTTTTTTTTGTTAATGATTGTAGCCAACATTCCTCTCTCTCTCTAGAGATAAGTTACCATCATTTTAGCCAGTTTATGTTCTACAATATTCTACTATTTTATTCATTAATGGAAGTGGGGTTTCACTTTATTTTTGTTCTCTCTATTATATTTTTGTGTGTTTTTCATTTTGTTCCCTATACAATCTATATCACATTCCCAATTAGAATCCACATAACTTTGTACATCCGCTCATTGTGGGATCCTTGAAACATCATTATGAAATAAAATGGAATATTCGAAAGAACCTCAAAAATACCTCAAGAACATTTTCTCTATAACCCAATGTTCATGTTGAGGATTAGCCATGAATCAAATCAAGACTCACACTATTTGGGAAATGCATGGTATAGTGAAAACCATAGAGTATATCAAACTATCAACTATGATAGCATAAGGAACAAAATCCAATTCCTCCATCTCCATGGGTGTTTTAAGGGATTGCTCAGTTGAAAGTTTAGTTCCCACATAAGTTGGAACACCGAATGATCTATAATATACTGTTTGAAAAGTCGTTGCACAAAGTTTACATATTTACTCTGACTCAACCAAAGATTTATATTTTTTCTATCTCTTCTAATATCCATTCCTGAGATATATTTTGGAAATGATAAGTCCTTCATATCAAATTGTAATGAAAGTTGATAGTTCATATCATAAATCACATTGTTATTGTTACCAAAGAATAACATATCATATACATATAGAGTGATAGAAAGGAAATCACCATCATATTGTTTCTAGTACACACAATGATCTAATTGAATCTCAAAAATCTCAATCCTAGCTAAAAATAATTACACTTTTGGTACCACATTCTAGGAGACTATTTCAAACCATATAAAAAAAAACATTAATTTGCAAACCAATAACTTTTTACCTTTTTCAGTGTAGTGCTCTAGATGTATCATATATATTTCCTCTTTTAGTCACCATGTACAATTGTTGTTTTCACGTCCATATATCTTATATCTAAATCAAAATTTGTTTCTATAGATAATAAGAACTTAGTAGATGTTAACTTAGCAACTGGGGTAAATATCTCAGTAAAGTCTATCCTCCCAAGCTAGTAATATCCTTGCAACCAACGTTGCCTTGAGATTTTTAACATTGGCATCTACATTGATCTTGTTTTTGAACAACCATTTACATACAATGGGTTTCCATCCATGAGGAAACAATACCAAGCCCCATGTGCCATTCTTTCTAAGTAAAACCATTCCTCATTCATGGAGAATCTCCATGACTCCTTATCCTCCATTTCCATTACCTCCTTCAAAATTAAAATCTCATCAGTGTCAACAAATAAAGAAACTATACATCTGAAATCAAACATACTACAATTATACCTATCTTTCTTTTTTATTTATTGGGTCGACTTATTTAAAGTTTGAAGTGGAGTTTCTTTAGAACTCTTTAGAACCCTATGAATGCTCCTCCTCATTAGGTCCACCATGAATTTCTTGTTCATTTTCTAGTTTTTCTTTCTCGATCTTGGGTGGTAGTTGATTCTCATCCTATTCTAATTGTACAACTATGGGAGAAGGCCTAAATTTTCTAAAAATAGGAGTCCTAGTCTTTATGGAATTTTTCCCCTGTGACCTTGGGTCATGTCATAGCAGAGCAAGACCATATGTAAAATTTAGAACCTACCCTCACACACAACAATGTTATAAGAAAATAACTACTTTGAGAAGAGAATGAGAGAAGGAGAGACTTCACACCTTGTATCATACGTTTGATGTCGATCCTCACTTTCCACCTTTGATTTTCCTCCTGATCTCCATTGGTATCAACCTTAAAAACAATACCAAGTCTATGCTACAAAAAGGTAGTTATGAATTCAAAGCATACATATAATGTGAAAAAATCCAAGTATATGAAGCAACTAAAATATATCAACAAATTGAATCAATTTACACATGTACGAGGGGAAAGATAACTCTTTTATTGAAAACAATATAAGTAGGTAGTTACAACCTTACCCTAATCATTCACCTCTGCCTTGAAGCCAGCCACCCAAGTTCCTCCATTGGTCCTTCAAGAATCAACTCCACAAGTTTTCCCTTCTTCAGATGACTCAGAAGGGATAGGAACAAACCCTACAACCACATATGGGAGAGGAAGAAATGATGTAAAAAAGTTCCATATTAGGGGGATGCTACTTTGAGGATCAAGGAAAAAAGGAAATCTTTCAAATTCATCACCATAATATAAAAAACCTGATCAATTGTCGAGACATTGTCTCTAGAAGGAGAAGCTAATTGTAAAAATCACATCTCAGGAGAAATTGAACACCAAGGATAAGATGCCACATAACTCACCCGTGGTGGGGAAGAGTCTACTCAAACACTAGGAACATAGAAAGGGGTTAAAAATGAGCTAAAATCAAACTAGGATGGTGATTATTGGATGGAAGTTGATCAATAGTGACAATGCTTGTGTTGTGATGGAAATGCATCACACGAAAGAGTGTAGACACCACAGCCATGATATCATAAACATAAGCACACCCAAGAAGCATATTAAAGTCTAAAGGGACGATAACAACTAACATAATGATTAGAATAGTATTCCCACCTAAGGTAATAAGAAAATCAAGAAGAATCCCCAGACATTCACTAGGTCTTCTGTCAAAAGGAAACATCTCACTGGTTGTTGTCACAAGCTTGGGAGAACCCAAAGCTTGCCAAGCCAAGGAGGATAAAATACTTATAGAGGATATGTCATCTACAATAAATTAAATAATTCGTTTCAATATATATTCAACCAAAAACGTTATCTAGAAAGATGCATAAGAAGGAAGGTGATGCTCTACAAGATCATTCCTATCAAAGGAAACCATCCTAGGACTTGGAGGGAGAGTACTCAGTGAGAGTGGAAAGCCCCCTCATTCAGAAGGTATTGAACTAGAAATTTTAAAGAAATATTTGACAGACACATCACTCCTCAAAAGAATAGTGGGATTAACTGAAGATAATTGTAAAAATCAAATCTCAGGAGAAATTGGACACCGAGGATAAGATGCCACATAAATCACCTGTGGCGGGGAAGAGTCTACTTAAACACTAGGAACATAGAAAGGGGTTAAAAATGAGCTAAAATGAAACTAGGATGGTGATTATTTGATGAAAGTTGATCAATAGTGACAATTCTTCTATTGTGACGGAAATGCATCACACGAAAGAGCGTAGACACCACGACCTTGATAGCATAAACACAAGCACACCGAAGAAGCATATTAAAGTCTAAAGGGACTATAACAACTAACATAATGATTAGAATAGTATTCCCATTTAAGTTAATAAGAAACTCAAGAAGAATCCCGAGACATTCACTAGGTCTTCTGTCAAAAGGCAACATCTCATTGGTTTTTGTCACAAGCTTGGGAGAACCCAAAGCTTGCCAAGCCAAGGAGGATAAAATACTTATACAGGATCTGTCATCTAAAATACATTAAATAATTCCTTTCAATATATATTCAACCAAAAAAGTTATCTAAAAATATGCACAAGAAGGAAGCCAATGCTCTACAAGATCATTCCTATCAAAGGAAACCATCCTAGGACTTGGAGGGAGAGTACTCGATGAGAGTGGAATGCCCCCTCATTCAGAAGGTATTGAACTAGAAATGTTAAAGAAATATTCGACAGACACATCACTCGTCAAAATAATAGTAGGATTGATTGAAGATTCAATCCACTCGACCACTTTGGAATACTGGTCACTCTTCAAGAGAACAATGGGATCGCTCGAAGATTGCATCAAATTGATCACTTCCTCAAACACTAGTTGAATAGTATTCGAGACAATATGCTCAAGAGATGCATCACCCCCCAAAACAAGAGTTGTATCGACTGATGATGGGATCCACACGATCACTTCATCAACCAACGATTGATTATACTATTGGGAAACCAAAGACAACATAGAACTATAAGGGACTTCAAACAAGTACCATACTCTTCATACCACAAAATAAGTAGGGTGTAAATGAGTAAGGTGATATCCTTTGTAAATATTACAAAGGAACTTGGGCTTACATCCTATTCATCTAGGATTCTCAATAGTATAAATTCCCCTTTCATGACTTGTAGTGTCCAACAAGTTCCCCCAAGCATGAATTGCAGTGGCTATGTGTTGATCTGACTCGTGACTTGCATAGGTTGGTGATATTTTCCTAGTATGACTAGAGATAACTAGACTTGTGCCCTCGACATGACTTGCAGTGATAGGTTTCTTGTCATCAACATGACTTTTATAGGTTGTTGACATAACTCCAACATGACTAGCAGAGGTTGGTTTCATGCTCCCATCATGACTAAGAGAGGCTAGTTGTTGAACTCGATTATGACTTGCAAGGACCAGGCTCTTTCCCCTAGCATGACTTGCAGAGGTTGGGTGATGGTCTCCAACATGACTCGTAGAGGTTGTTGACCTATCTCTAACATGAATAGAAAAGGTTGGTCAACCAATGCCAATATGACTCATAGTGACTAGACTCATTCTTCTAATGTGACTCATAGAGAATGTTTGATTTTTCCTAGAATAATTCAAATAGGTTGTTGATAGGTCTCCAGCGATACTAGTAGAGGTTGGTGACTTAGTGCTAGTATGACTCATAGTGAATAAACTCATGATTCGAGTGTGACTCAAAAAAGGTGTTTGTTTTTCCCCAACATAACTCACAGAGGAGGGTGACAGGTCTCCAACATGAGTAGCGAAGGTTGGTGACTTAACTCCAATGTGACTATCAATGAATTTACATTCAACATGACTTGTATAGGTTGTTTTGTTTCCCCCAGCATGAATCACATAGGCTGGCGACACATCTCCAATGTGACTAGCAGAGGTTGGTGAACTTTTCTTACTCTTCCTCTTCCACTTCATCTTAGACTTGTTGTTACTAGTAGCTAGAGTTTCACTAGAATAGGGAGAAGGGGAAGGAGTTGACTTCACAAATGTAGAAGGTAAAGGATCAACATCAATACGATCCCCATAACATAAAGTTCTTATCTAAGAAGCATCAATAGCATTCGAGACATTCAAAGTGGTCCACAACCAAACTAGTAGTCCTACCTTCAACCCAAGAATGTTCAAAGTGGCCATCAAGGGGGCCTCAACATTTCCGAAGAATGAAAAAGAACAAGAATCCCTTTGGGCAGGGGTCCTTTGGTTGGTATCCTCAAGAACTTTGACCAAATCATTCTTATGCACAGGTTCATCCTTTGTGGGATTGTTCATGTCCATAAAAGTATCACACACCAACTCTGGTGAACCAATGGNACCTTTCAGGAGGCGTCTCCACACTTTCAAGAGAAAGACAAAGGGTTCTTCTCGACTAGTGGAACGGTTGGTAGACCACCTTGAATCATCGATACAAAAGTGGTGATACTGAAACAACCTAAGGGAAACAATACCAACAAACAGTCCACTAAATATTCATAAGAGAAACATCGCAAGAAAATAAATTTTCCAAATTTTTAACCCAAGTGGATAAGGTCCTAGGTCCAAAGAAATGAAAAAGTGGAAAGGGACCTTCTGGGCGGAGGAATGAGTTGATTAAGTCCCATGTACCAATGAAAAAAGGAGTGAGAAGTATTTATCATGGCCTCCACTGACCAACCTTATATGGTGCAATTCCACACTTCATGGGGAACCCTCCAACAATATTGAAAAGTGCGATACGAAATCTTCATCAAGTACCATGGAAAACCCCCACAATCACCTCTGAGATATCTAGGAAAATCAACTAATGTCACCAACTCGTAGTGAGAATCCGAGGGGTACAATCGACAATCGAGATCAAATGTATGGGAAAGGCAATTGAGCCTAAAAATCTTCGAGAAGATTGATGCCAACTAATTCAGTATCACTTCAGGAAAATCCCCTAATATATAATCTCTCCACTATGCTTAGTTAACATTTCGAGGGGACATCTCCTCAACTATCCTTTACAAAACCTCGTGTTTGAATCATGTGTTAGACGATCTTCCCAGCTATACATATACGACATTTGGATTTGAGACTCTCCCTATATCAGAATCTTGTGTTTTTTTCATTCCTTGGAGAAATTAACTCTCCAACCTTAATCCAAGGCCCTAACCCTAAACTTGGTTTTGAACCCTAGAAACAAAGTCTAGTACATTTAAAGTTTACTTTTCATTTTAGCAGTTGTTCTTTACTCAAAGGATATGGAAGTAAAACTGATGTTGTTTGAGACTCCTCCAAAAATGACACTTATAAGAACACTGGAAAATAAAAATTTACAATCATTCTTCAATGAAAAAGAGTTTCAAAAAAGAAAATGCATGAACAATCCTTCTAACTTTGAAATGAAAATTTTCCTATGATAATGTCTTTTTTCTTTTTCAAATAGCAATGAAAATAGTAAAAAGAAGGAAAGAGACCTAACTAGAAAAAAATAGGTTTATTTTATTTTATTTTTCTTGCTACCAAAGAAAGAAACATGCCTAAACACCTGAGTTCTAGTAAGGAAATTATTTTCTTGAAAATTTCAAAGACTAGGGAACCAGAGAAGAATTTGCAACAAAAAAGTAGTTTTTTCTTTTATGTTATTAAAAGAAATGAAATGAAATGAAAATGATATGCAATTTTCCTTTTTCTTTTATGAATGCAAGGAAGAAGTTAAAGAGGAAGAAAGAAAACCATCGAGAATAATTGAAACACAAGAATCAAACTAGAAACTCATCCCATCCACAGACGATTGACCTTTTGACCCACCTAAAGAAATTTGTAACAAAAAGACTAGCCTAACCAAAGGAAATATATTTTAGATGATTTCTTAGTTTCTAGATAATTAACATGACAATCAAAATAAAAATCCATCCCAGAAGGCCCAGATTCTACTAAAGAACCCAACCAAATCCTCTAAATTGAGAGAAAGGCTCAAAAATCAAGTTCTTTACACATATCTGTGACTATGTAAACTAGGACTAGAGGACATACACAAGTTAGAAAAAGGAAAATCAAACATATCCATGACTCATATTTTTTAGGGCATCCGCGAGTTGCAAACTAGAAAGGCGTGAACATCCATGGTTTTCACATGGTTGACCCGCAAATGAAAAAATGGTTTCTTTTTAGATGAGTTTGACGAAGGAGGATGGGATTTAAGTTTTCAAGCTAGGGATAAGGCATTCTATACAAAATAATTATATCCACAAGATCCCAAAGTTCTTACCTTTTGAAAAACTTCTCCTTAGGAACATGATCACATGCTTCACAACCATAAACACAAAGATGTTGAAGTGAGGGATTCTTTCCCTATCTAGACCTTCATAAAGATCTTATCCACAATAGCTATTATGGGAGACCTATTAATCAAATAACATGAAGTAGAAACCACTTTCCCCATATTGTATTCTCTAAGCTAGCTACACTAGGCATACTTCTAGTTCTCTCCATCAATATTCTATTCATCTATTCCACAACTCCATTATGTTAACAGGTATATGGAGTTATCTTATGTCATTAAATGCCATTCTCCTTACAAAACTTATTGAACTCTAAAAATTAAAACTTGCTTCTTTGATTTTCCAAGATAGATTTAAACTCCTTAAATGAACTCAAAAACTCAAATTAAGTTGTAATAAAGTATACCCATGTCCTTCTAGAATAATATTGAATGAATGACACATAATACAAATACTTAGAAATCAAATGAACTTTAATTGGAGAAAATGCATTACATTCAATTAGTTCCAACAAATCAACAGATTTGTGAGAACATGAATAAACTTGAACATGTTTTTTTTCTCCATATATGATATGCTTTCAAAAATCAAATTTAAGAGAACAATCATTAAATCCATATAAAATAATTTTTTTTAAAGGTTGTCAACCCTTATCACCTATATGGCCCAATCTTTGGTTCCATAGAACTATATTCTCTACAAGTAACTTTATTTTTGAAGCAAGATCTTGTTTAGTTACCTACAAGTTATGACCATCAAAAGTAGACATAGTTTCTGATTGTGAAGTTGTAGATATTACATATATCTCCACTGCACAAATTGAGGAACTTTTACACTATATGGTGTATGTAACATCCCCATTTTCTAATACCCAAATCAACAATATATATTTTAAAAATGGTATATGGCCATGGGCCAAACAATGCAGTATGTAAACATTGTATATAAGAAATAATAAGTAAAATGTATCATTGGCTATAAAGGGACACAAATAGAGACGTCGGAGCTAAGTTTCCACAAGAGAAGAGGGTCCAAGTATAAATTATGCATGTCTATTAAAAACAAGCCATATTTCTAAACTATGATCCTTCTATTTCATTTTTTAGTGTTCCAAATCCCAATCGGTGAATGGATGTGAGGGGTTTGTGGGAAAGGTCACCTCACATACAAATTGAGAGAATGAGTCTAAGTAAAATAAACCTTGGGAATTGGGAGAGTCAACTTGCATGGGTAAAAGGGAAACTCAGATGGAAAAAAAGGGTGGCTTTTACAATTGAGAGGAGGAGATTAAATGTGTGTCAAGTGATGGAAGATAAAAAGCAGCCATATTGAGTTTTGTGGGAAACTTTTGTAGCTAGTAATTGGATGAATAAGAAGGTTGTTAGGATTGTGAATAATATATTTGTGTAATAATTTTCCAACTGAGAAAGTGCATTGTTTCTCTTACAATCCCTATTACACCTTGAGTTGCTTGAGTTTTGGAAGATAAATTTATTATTTAACCTCAGGTGGAGCCTTGGAGGGAAGTGGGATAGCCTGAGACATTGTGTGGAAGAGAAGGGGATCCCAATCCTCAGTCTTTGCAAGTTTATGGGAAAGAGAGCAAGTGGATTGGAATGATTGTATGAAATTAATTTTTGTGAGTGGAAAATAGACACCTTGAGGGGACCCCCTTTCTTGTGGGTTGCTAGTTGCATCTTAGGGGTGACTTCCTGATGAGATCTAAAACAACAAGTCTATGGTTGGGTGGAACATCCTTCCTTTGCAACGGGTTTCCTATTTTTTAACAAGATAAGTTCTCATATTCATTATGTTTATTTTTGTTCAATTCTTCTTTTCTTTATTGTTATGTGATGTGTGTGAATTCCACATCCAAATATTGTGTTTAAGTATCAATTGAATACATGTTTTGCATGATTATGGATGGTTTCATGAGCGTGTATGTTTGTTGAATGATTGTTTCGTATTTAAATTGGTATCATAGTTATAGTTAGTTGATTTTAGTTGTAACATGACTGAAAAATGGAGTTGGGTACGTTACAAAGTGGTCTCAAATATTACAATGGTAGTAATGGGACTCATCTTGGAGGTTGGATATGTTACAGTGAATGCATAAAGGTGGAACAAAGTTCCCATAGAAAAACCCTTAGTGAGCACCATATCTCCTCAGACCATCTTAATTGTTATAGGAAACAAGATGCACACCCACATCATTATGTTTTCTTACTAATAGTAGGTTTTGTACTAGACTTGGAATGTGAAAAAATCCATTGATTTCCTTCACTCTTCATATGGAAGGATGGAAAGTCATATGGAAGGAACAGGTACCGATGGAAAGTCATATAGAAAGAACATGCAAAGTCTATCAACCATGCACTCTAGCTTTTATGAGTTTCCAAAGTAGCGATAAAGGCATCCCCACTATCCTGTTGAGAATATTTTTCAAAATAATCATCAAAATATTTCTTTTCCTTCTTATTCTTCTTTACTCTTCATTATATTCTCTTCTGAAATTCCCAAACTTGTCACAGTTACAACATTTTTCCTTTGAAATTATAAGATTTCTATGGATTCTATAGATTTACTAATCTAGGTGGATATCAGTGGCCACCCACCTTTTCCATCTGACTCAAAACATTTTTTTGGCAATTTTGGCAATTTACCATTTTTAGCAGTTTTTAACTTTCGGGGCCCATTTTGAGGGCCTAAATGAAGGTTTTATGGGATCGATCTTCTCATTGATAGCCAAAGTCTATTATTGATCCCCCAAAATGAATATCCTATATGATACCTTTGCAACGAGCTATTTTGCGCACCAAACGGAGATCGTATGCCAAAGTTGAGCCCCCGGGAAGTTGATACACCAAACTACACAAACAAGATCCACAAAACTGTTGGATTTTCATCTTTCGTGGTTAGGGTTTTGGATTTTATTTATAATAATAAGGAATTTGGAGCCGCATTGTAAAATCATCTTCTTGCAAATGCGAGTAGCGATCTAGCAAGTCTTTCACTCTATATTTTTATAGTCTTTGTACATTATCACTCATTAACAGAAAATTGTGTATTACTGTATCCTTGTGTTTATGGTTGCATCTCTGATACATTTATGTTATATTGTTGGATATCTGAGATATCTCTATAATGTTTTGTATTATATCTCCTCTCTCATTTCGTGTCGAAAATAATTTGGATCAGTGATATCAGAGCAGGCTTCTCTTGATCGTTTTTCCATGCATGTCCTCGACAAGGTCCGAGTATAGAAAGTTGGGTATCAAGATTATATCTCTTGAGAAAAATCACTCTCGCATGCATAATAAACCCTCCATGGAGGAAGAAAATAAAAATGACAGAGAAGACGATTATATTAATTCGTTGCTTGAGCAAGCTCTCACGCGACAGAGGGATGAAATGATGGAGAATTTTTCCCACATCCTTCAACGCATGCTGATAAAAACATGCACATATTCATCAAGCGACAACTTTGGAGGCACATTGTCTTTCAAGGTACAAGTTAATTTTTATATTCCCATTTTCAAGGATAGATAGATGCATATGCCTTAGAAAAATGGTTAAATCTGCTAGAAGGTTATTTCTCTATTCATAATTTTTTCAAGAGTGAAAAGATCACCTTCACACTCCTTAAGGTCCATTTCCATCTCAAACATTGGTGGGAAACTTACTGGGAGAAAATTTCCACAGAGGAGTCTGGAATATATGGGGCCGATCCCACTTGCGATTTTTTTGTGGATGCGGTAGAGGAACAATATTACCCTATTGGAAACTATGAGGACCAGTACATGAGATGGACCACACTTCGGAAAGAGAGGGGCCAAGTAGTTCTGGAGTTCACCAATACCTTCCATACCTTGCGCACCAAGCTGGGTATCAAATACTCTGAACAACATTTGGTTTTGAAGTACAGTGGGGATCTACACAGATACATCCAAACTGAAATGGATTTTCTGGACATCTCATCACTCGGTGTTGCTTATCGATATGTTGTTAAAATTGAGAAAAAATTTAAGCACCAGGACAAACGAGAGTTCGGGTCTTCAAATACGCAACAACCAAATTATGGTAAATACGTCCCTAACAAATAGTCTCCCGAAAACCAATCCAAGCCATAGGAAAAGAAGGGTCACAGAAAGATGAAGAAGCACAATGGAAAATGGTGTGATTTCCACTAAATCCCCTGGCACAACACCGATGAATGTCACTCAAAATAGTCATTGGTGGCCGATATCAAAGAGAAGGAGTCGAACCATGATTCATAATCAGATTCAAAAAATAATTATAGAAGACAGATCATCGATGCAGACCCCACTACTATTGTCATGACCGTAGCAATTAAACTAGGATAAACCATAGATCCTGAAGAGGGGAAGCATCTTTTTCATTCACAGATGTGAGTGAAGGGCACCCCACTGCATTTGATTGTTGATAGTGGAAGCCATAAGAACCTCATCTCAGCAGAGGTCATCAAAGAGTTGGGATTGTCGACAACACCACACCCGAAACCATAGAACATTAGGTGGCTTCGCTAGGAATGAGATCTTCGTGTCAAATAGCAGTGTCGATTGTCATACGACATCCAACCCTTCAAGGATGAGGTATTATGTGATGTTTCCCTGCTGGATATCTTTGATGTTCTCCTAGGCTAGCCATATATGTGGAAGAGCCATGGTATCTATGACTCTCAACATCGTAGTGTCATTGTTACTCTGGGGGGTCAACTCTACAAAATACCAGAGGTGGTTCCAACTATTGTCCCACCTAAACAATGCCACAAGGTAGTATCTCATACTACAAAATTCAACTTCTTCACAATTTGTTCAAAAGGTGAAAAACGAATACTGCAACCACAACAACCTCGGCACAAGAACCTTCTATCAAATAGAAGCAGGTCAACAAGAATGCAACAAATAAAAAAGATTCCTTCTGCACCATAACATCTCATGTATCCCAACCAGTTGAACAGATTCAACCCCACCAGCAACAAATTCATGACATCCTTCCACAACGCAATGACTCCAACAAGGTGAGCAACACACCAATATTCAATCTCTTTCCCCTCTCCCCAAGGAAATAAACGAAATGGATACCATTGCTTCCTAGGAAGGCAGGATTGATCAAGGTGGATATCGGTGTCCAGCCACCTTTTCCATCTTACTCAAAACAATTTTCTGGGAATTTTGGCAATTTACCATTTTTAGTAGTTTTTAACTTGTGGGGCCATTTTGAAGGCTTTTTGGAATTGAGATTCTCAATAATAGTTGAAGCCTCTGATTGATCCCCCAAAATGAATCTTCTCTATGATACCTTTCCAACAAGATATCGTGCACCCCAAATGGGGATTGTATGCCAAAGTTAAGCCCCCGGGAAATTGATACACCAAACTACCCAAAACGGGGCCCACAATATTGTTGGCCTTTCATCTTTCAGGGTTAGGGTTTTGGATTTTATTTATGATAAAAATGCCTTTGGGGCCTCATTGTAAANTCAGAGATAAGATTCCACCATTCTAGCGAGTCTTTCACTCTGTATTTTTATAGTCTTTGTACATTTTCACTCATTAATAGAAAATTGTGTATTACTGTATCTCTAGGTTTATGGTTGCATCTCTGATACATTTTTTTTTATATTATTGGATATCCAAGATATCTTTGTACATTTATTTATTATATCTTTGCTCTCATTTTGTGCCAAAAATAATCCGGATCATTTACATATTAATTTTTCTCTCTTCTTTCCTTTATCCTTCAATATTCCATGAATAGACAAGGCCTCATTTGTGGATTTAGACTATTTTTTCTTCACATCATTTGAGAATAAAGTAGCCATGTCCTAAGTAAGAACCAATACCTTTATTGTGCTTGCAGTGGCCATTACAAGCTCATCCCATGAATTTGGAAAAGAACACAAAAGGGTCATACATTGATCCTCCCCATTTATCTTCACTTCAACTAAGATCAAATAGGTCACAATAGTATTAAACACATTCAATTGCTTTCCTACATAATCACCATCACCCATTCTCAAGGTAAACAACTTCTTCGAGTAGAAAAATAGTATTAAACAAAGATTAAGTTTGATATAAATTCCCAAATTCTTCTAGAAAGTTGTTGCGTTTTTTTCTTCAGAAACATTAAACAATACCTAATCTTCCAAACAGAGCATGATAGGGATTCTTTCCTATGTCTCCAACACCACCCACTCTTTATCTTCACACCAACAGGTTTGGTTCCATACATTGCAACCCAAATATCTTAATCTATGAAATGGTCCTCCATATTGAGCTTCCACAACTCAAAGTTAGTGCCATTAAAATTCTCCATTTATAATCTATATGTGTTCGTCATTTCTCTGCAACAAGATTTCATTTTGCACAATCCCCATTTAGCCAAGATTAGATAAAAAATCTCGTGGTTGACACCTTGGATCTGAGGTGATGAGGCTCTAATCCCAAATTAAAGAAATTAGAGGTGTGGAATACACTTTCCACACTAGTGAGAG
>SNQJ01S0075602.1:13409-27502 GCA_010110895.2 Picea sitchensis
CATATCGACATCCATATTTTTATGGTGTTTATTGAAAAATGAATGAAAAGAATTATTTTTCATCACAACTATGATAGACATAGATTGTATATACAATGTAGAACCTGAAAGAAAAATGAAAAAATGTTGATGCAAACTTAAAACTTGTGTCACCCAATTTGTGTACTTTGAAAGAAAAATAAGGTTTATGGTTTACATGATGAATTGATGATGGAAACAAGTGGGTGTGTGAGTCATATTTGAGTTTAGAAACCCTCCCATGTCGTTGAGGAATCAAAATAGTCAATCCATGTCAAATTTTAGTGCATACAAAAACAATTTGAAAAAATTTCAACGTTGGCCCCATTCACAAGTCATTGTTGCCTATGTCTCATCCTAGTACAATTTCTTTTCGTTGTTCCTTTTAAAATTCATTTGAAACAAGCACTCCTGCATATAGTACTGGAAGGATGTGTAATAACATCGATAAACAATTACTAGTTGATAAATTGCACAAGCTTCATCAGTTATTTCTTGTCTTTGTTTTTTGCTCTCATCTAAGTACTTCTTTGCTCCATAAATTAAAGACTATTAGTATGAAATCATTATTTAAATATGAAATGTCATCTAGAGCCTTCTTCTCTCCAAAAAATGCATGGGCTTAATTGGCATGATGTTGGTTTTGAACAACATATGCGATGAAAATAAAGAGCATGACCATGACGATGGGTATATTGTTAGGAGTTCCATGCATGACATTAATCTGAGAAATTTCAAACGAAACGAGGACGAGATCAGATATATGGAGTGGGTGTGTGAGTCATATTTTAGGTTGTAAACACATGTTCCCGCATCTAGTACTGCAAGGGCATGCAATAACATTGATAAATAGAAACTTGATAAATTGCACAAGTACTTCATCAGTTGTTTGTTGTCTTTGGTTTTTATTCTCATCTAAGTAATTTTTTTCTACAATATTTTAGATATATTTTAATACGTAATCATTATTTAAATACGAAATATCATCTCACGCCTTCTTCTTGCCAAAAAAATCATGGCCAAAGTCCCATGTTTTCAAAAAATTTCAACAAAGATGCTATAGCAATGACACACATGTTCATCGAAACTTCGTTGATGCAATACTATGACAACAATGATGACATTTACGATCATGATGGTATAAAGATGACTGAGCTTCTCTTGGTTTCGAGAATAATTTATCCTCTACTGAACAAGGCCAACCATGTGAAGGTGGAAGCTCATATGGCCCCTCTCCTCCCCCTCACATCACTCTCAATTTCCCAGTTCCTAATCTATAAAATAGAAAATAATCGAAACAAACATAATAATATTCATGCATAGAAACTGCCAAAACAAAAATTAATGAAGGTAAATGAAATTATGTGTTTGTAAATGATATTTTTAGTTTACCACGTACTTTAGTATGGAGACTATTTTTAGGTTTTACATAATAATTAAACAACATGTAACATAGGATATAAAAAAGTTGCATAAAACATAAAAACATGTAATTAACCCATGACATAAGTAAATTATGTTAAGAGAATAAATCATACAAATTAAAATATATAGTTACGTACCTGATCCAACTCAACATCTGCATCATCCTTCATATGTATCTTCTTCTTCATCGAACTCAACATCTGTATCATCATCAATGTCATTTTCAAGCATATTTTCATCGACGTCATCGTCAAGAAATGCATTGTCTCCTATGCATGGTTCATCTTCTCTATCTTCTTCATCTGTCAACCCATGATCTTCCGGCTCTGTCTGATATGGTGCATCATCTTCTTATTCAATATCATCTTCTTCTTGTACATGCGTATACTTAATTGTCCCTCCTCTCGGATCATATCTAACAAAAAATTACCAATCCCTCTCACCTAGAATTTTTGAGTAAAAAACATGTTCACATTGGCTTGGAAAAACATAGAGATCATGTCATCCTTCAAATATTATTTTTTTAATCATTGGAAATCTGTTGGCATGCTGAATAAACGTTCTTTCCTCATCACATTCATGCATTTGTAACATTTCAGTCTCCTCAACTTGAAATATTTCAATCTCCTCAACTTGGTGCATGAGGTAGTGTTCTTGTGCATTGAAAAATATTGGAGGTAGATACTTTTTCATTTCACACATTAGCCAAGGAATTTCTCTTTTCCAATACTTTATATAATCTTCATGGATTTATTTAAATGACAACCATCTACATATCATGATTATAACATTATTCAACATAACATAATATATATTACATTACAAGAAAAACACATGTCATTAAGTACAACAACAAATTGAAAGAACATTTTTCATCTAAATCACAACCACTTACCTCATGTATTTTCCAACATTATATATAACGTGTTTGACATTGTTGTCAAAGTTGTTTGGGAGAGATAGCGGTAGAATCATTATTTGTTTCTACCAAAGTAGACAAAAAAAAAATCTTAAAAGATGTATATGGCCAATATACAAATATGTATACCAAAATTATTACCTTAATAAATGTAACATACCCAACATCCAACTGGGCTATGCCACGTAAATGTTTTTGAATTGTGTGCAAATTAAAACATATACACAGAGAAACTATTGTGGAAATTTGTATTTAAAACTTAAAACAAACAAACACATTCTGCAAATGCATAGATTCATACGGAAATAACAGTAAACATACACATGCAGCATAGACAGGAAATACCCATAAATATAAAGACAGGTATAAACCACACACATGAAAAACCCATAAAAATAAACACATAAATAATAATGCAACATATAAATTAACACACAATTGACACTTATCTTGGTAATAATATCACCAACTGCATGCATACCTTCCATGAACCTCCCATCCTTATACCACGTTGCTTATCACTCTCAACAGTGGGTCACCCCCGAGCTAGGACTAAACTCCACTTGGGTAAAGGGATTCCTAACCAAGCTAATGTATCTCAAACAATAGGAAAGACTTCGTCATAGGTGCCAACTCAAACTAACAGCCTACAGTCACTTATTCCCCACATGCCTATCCCACCCCAGGAAGTGTGCCCCTTCTCTGCTCCATAGTCCCTCAGCTACTCCACTTCCCTTCCAGGGCTTTAGTAATAGGCCATACAGGAAGTCTGAGAGCCCTATAGCTGTAGTTTGGCACCTTTGGGAAATCAATTCCCAGTAATTCTCTCACCCAGAGAGAAATTTATCACAGTCCTGACACCCCGCCTCTTCAATATCCCATGGGCCTGATAACCTGCTTCTTCAGTCCAACTCCCAAGATAACCAAGTACAGATACAAGTACGGGTACAGATATGGGTATAGGTATAGGTACAATGATGGTAACAGAAAGGTATGGAGGACAGATGAATGATTGAGTGAATGATCATGGAATGAATGGGAAAATTAACTAAGTCCAAACTATATGTATGCATGTTCCCAACTTGACACTTGTCATGTTGGGAGCTACTTTTGCCCACTTGTCCCCATCCTTTGAAATTAGGATAAAATAATAATCCATACTTTATACTTTAAGGAATATTAATATAATATTTTGTTTTGTCTTAAGGTCCCTAGCTTATACATTTTCCTTAAATTTTAGCCCCCCATTTCCCTAACTAGTGGAGTTTAGTTTCCCATACTTTTTTATCGTGGTCAGTCTACAAACAACGATGTATTATATTGATGATAAGAAATATACAAAAATAGGCTCACAGGCCTTTAGCATCTAGTCTCTCCATCCTAATTCCACCCATAAGCCTCCTATCTTATAATAACTAGCTCACCAACCTATAAAACAAAACATATACACAAAGGCTCTCTGGCCTCAAAATCACGCACACTTAAGTTTATTGTGTGCGGTATCCTGGAATGTGCACACTTCATCATTTTAGTGCACAATACATGTCCGCACTATACCATGGAAGGTGCATACAAAAATGATATCAAACAACTCATTAGCTTAAGTACATTTGCATTTACATTTATAGTTGGGGTTCGACCTAGGGGTATTACAATAAAGGTATGCCAATCATGTCTTTTTACCCCACCAAATTCACCTTTCTTCGTTAAGATATCATTTATGTTTGAAGCAAAACCTGTGGGAAATTTAATTCTTTGAATGACCTCTTTTACATCATTGCTTTTTTCTCTTTTAAAAACCATGGAAGGTTATTTCAATCTCCATCATTATTTGATTGGATCACACTTCACATTGCATGATTGGCTTCCTGAATGTCAGTACAAATTTTGACAATTTTTTCTTTACCCCTTCTACAATCTATGGTTCACCATAACGTTTCTGTCACATTCTTCCTTATATGCATTGTATCAAACAAATGAGCTATTTTTAGCTCCTCATAGTAGGGAAACCTCATGTGTAGCATCCCTCACATTACGCCTAAGAAAAGCGATGCTCCAAAGTGATTTTTTGTTTTTGCAATAAGAAATTAACATCAATACAAGATCACAACATCGCCTAATTAACAACATCATAAGTAAAATCAGTACCAGTTACTCATCATGTAAATCACTAACGATGCATTCAATGCATAAATGAAGGATAACGACATATAACATAAATAACGTAGAAGATTAGCACATTATAATCATCCTGAAACAAATTACAACAACATTCAATCAGAAAAAGATTATAAAATGATTGTAAAGATTTCAAATCCCAACCCGATTTCAAGTCTCACTCAGACACATAGTTAAATTCCCAACCCACATTGCACATTTACTACTGAAAATTAGTAAGCATGAAATTAAATGCTCAGAATTGAAACACAAGAAGTCTGCTACAACACTTTAACCAGAAACAAATCACACAGACATAAAATTCAACACAGAGATTTGGTCTACAAATTCAGACCCTGGAAAAACCCACAAAGGGGAAAACTAGTGAGAGAGGGGAGGATTTTATTATTCATAGAAATGAGAGATATTTACAACAATCATCTTCAGCAATTAATACACACACTTATCTTGTTTTCCATGCATAAACTCAGCATAGAAAATAGTGCCAAGACTGCTCCTCAATTTATGTGCCCATAAATCCGTACAATATAGTCTCACTGTTTCTATTGTACTATGCCTCGATTTATGTGCTCAAAAACTGCCTTGGAATTCATGCAACAATATTCTCATTTGGTCTTCTTCCCGCTCAACTCTCTCAAGCTATTGCTCACTCAAACTCTAGGAATGAATGAACAAGGGTGCCTTAGTCTCTAATTAGACTCGGTGGAGGAAACTAAAGAGTCATGACTTTTCATTTTCCCTCACAAAATTCCAAAAGTCACATTTAATTTTATCTGTCATAAAATTAATTTCTAGAGACCTCTTTTGGACACTTTCTCACCCCTAGGCACCTATGTGATGAGAAAAACTTTTCCTTGGTACTTTTATTTAATTATTTTAACACTCCCTCTTACCAAGGAAAGTGTTCCTCACTACCCAAATCTTATCTCTGAAAGGCACAAACTTTCCTTTCCCCAAAGATTTTGTGAGGATGTTCGCCATCTTCTCATCGGTGGAAAAATATTGTAGCTCAACTGCTCCTCTCTGAACATGGTCCCAGATGAAGTGATATCTAATCTAAATTTTTTTAGACCTGTCATGGAAAAATGGTTTCTCAGAGAGTTTAATGCAACTCTAATTGTTACAGTAGATCATCATGGGTCTCATCTCTACACCAAACAATCCAAATGGCCTCACAACTAGCTTGACTTGCTGCCATGTACTCAACCTCAGCAGAACTCAAAGCCACTAACTTTTTCTGTTGACTGAACCAATACACCATTGATGAGCCCAATCCAAATCAATAGTCTGAGGTACTCTTCTTGTCACCGACACATCCTGCCCAATCTGAATCTGAATAGCCAATCAACCGAACTCCATCCCCTCTCTCATAGTTCAGGAAACAATCCATCGTACCCTTAAGGTACTTGAGCACATGTTTTTTTGCAATCTAATTTACTCTTCGAGGATCCACCATAAACTGACTAAGAGAGTTAACAACAAAACAAAGATATGGTCTTGTGCTGACCAGATACATCAACAAACCAATCAACTGATGATACAACATGGGATCAACCAACTCTGTCTGAGAAGAATGTAGCTTCTTCCATTTGGTTGTCATAGGTGTGGACATGGGTCTACAATCCTCTCGGAATCTCCTCATAATCTCATTTGCATATCTACCCTGTCCCAGAAAGATCTGTCCATCCTCCTACCAAACCTCCAACCCTAAGAAGTAGTGCATCATCCCAATGTCTTTCATCTCGAATTCTGAAGAAATGCTCTCCTTGCAACCAAATATGATTCTCTCAACCCTTGTAATAAAGATATCATCCACATATAGAAAAAGAATGAAAGGATCACCTCCAACCACAATGAAGTACAGGTTGGGATTCACCTCACTCTTCACGAAACCCATCTGCTGCAAGTATGTGTCTAGCCTAAAGCACCAAGCTTTAGGAGCTTGCTTTAGCCCACACAAGGAATTCTTCAGTCTGCATACATGAGAATCACTCCCATGAACCTCAAATCCATGTGGTGGCTCAATATAAACCTCCTCCAAAATGAGACCATTTAGAAATGCAGTCTTCACATCCATCTGATGGATTTTCCAACCCATCTCTATTGCAATGGAGATCACTGCCCTGATCGAGGTGTATCTATATACTAAAGCAAAGGTCTCATCATAATCAACTTCCTCTACTTGTGATAAGCCTCGAGCCACGAAATGAGTCTTGTGCTTCTCAATGCTACCATCATCATCATACTTGATTTTGTACAACCACTTGGAAGTCACCACTGACTTCCCCTCATGTCTAGGAACCACCTCCCAAACATCATTCTTCATGATGGAATTGTACTCTTCCATCATGGAATCTCTCCAAACCTCCCTATCAACTGCCGCCTCAAAGGTGGAAGGCTCAGACTCTATGATGTTTCTCACCATCGCAAGATAGTTGCAAAACCTCTCTAGAGGTTTACTCTCCCTCGCAACCTACCTAGAATTCCCCACTGAACCCCGTGCCTCCTTCAAAGTGTCATGAAGCCACTTGGGATTCCTCCTTTCTGAAGTAGTGTCTCATGGAGGGGACTCTCCCTGCTCAACCCCATCACCTGAAAACTGTGAACCTGAAGTAGAATATGGAGAAATCGATCTTGAAACCAGTGGACTAGTAACTTGTGATCCTGACATCTATGGCCTTGTAACCTGTTGTCCAGTCGTCATTGAAATTGGTGGACCTGAACTCTGTGTCACTGAAGTCTGTTGTGGACTCACTTGAATTTGAGGTGATGACTACTCACCCCTCTTATTCCCTTGTGAATTCATAAAGGCTCCATCCTCTTCAAATCTCACATCCCTTCTCAAAACTGTCGTCCTCAAGGAAGGTATGTATATGCAGAAATTCTTTTAAGTCTCGCTATACCCAACAAAGATCCCCTTTTTTGTTGTGGGTTCTATATTTTTTCTCTTCTCAGAAGGGACATGTGAATATGTAAGGCACCCAAAAATCCTAAAGTACCCAACATCAAGATTATTCCTAGAGAAAGCCTCCCCGGGAGTCTTATCCCCTAAGACTATGTGTGGACTCTTATTCTGCATATAAATTGCAGTGTTGCAAGCCTTAGTCCAAAGAAAAAGTGGTAGTCTTTGATCATGTAACATGTCTCTCCCAACCCCAACAATATCCCTATTCTTCCTCTCAGCCACCCCATTCTGCTATGGGATGTATGGAACTGTCAACTCTCTCCTGATGCCTTCTCGAGCACAAAAGTCACTGAACTCATTGGAGGTATACTCACCCCCATTATCATATCTCAACACTCTAATTTTCCTCCATGTCTGGTTTTCCAAAAGAGATTTGAACTCTTCGAACTGCTGGAAGACCTATCCTTTGGTCATCATGAAGAAAATACAAGACTTCCATGAGAAGTCATCAATGAAAGAGACATAATACAAGAACCCAGTCAAAGATGCAGAAGACATAGGACCACAGACATCAGTATGAATCAGATCAAGGATACCAGCTGCTCTACTATCACTGCTTAGAAAATAAGTCTTGGTGTACTTCCCACGAGAACACCCATTACACACCTCCTAGTGCTCTGTACTGAAATTTGTCTCTATACTGAACTATGGCACTCCACACACAATCTCTCTCAAGATCCTCAGTGGCCCATGATGCAAGTGGGCCATCCTCCTATGACATAACTCACAAAGGTCACTAGTGTTTGTGCCATGAAACAATGCTCTTGAAGGCTGAAACATGATCTTGTACAACTTCTCATGTCGAATACCAATCACTTTGGATGAAGTGACTAGAGATCCCTTAGGATACAAGAGCACTTGCCCATCATGGAACAATACCTCATGCCCCTTATCCTCAATAGTGGAAAATGACACCAAGTTCTTCTTCAGTCTTGTAACATATAGGACATCTCTCAACAACATGGGAGGTAGAGACTCCCTCTGAAATGATACAGTCCCACATTGAACTTCTCTGACCACTAAGTCATCTCCAATCACTACAAACTCAGTAAAGTACTCATGAACTCATGTCATATCGTGGGAGGAACCACTGTGAATGCACCAAATACAAGTGGAATATGCTTTAGATGAGAGGAAAGCAATCAAAGAATACTCCTTCTCGAACCTGTGAGTAAACTCCTCCACCTCCACTAAAGATGCAACCTATTTCTTCTTCTTGTTAGGGAATTGTCCAGCATAGTACCCAAACTAATGGAAAACAAAGCACTTTACTTTTCTCATGTATTTCTTCCCTTCACCTTTCTGCTTGTTCCCTCCCTTGGAACCCTTCTTGGACCTGCTCTTTCCTTTAGCTGCAAGAACCACATTCTCCTCCTCATTACCAGTGGATGAACTACCAAGCACATATCCTCTCTGAGTTTCCTCCTGAATGAATTCATCCCAAAGACGATCCCACTTGGGAAGATTCTCCCTTTCCACAATTCCCTCAACGAAGACAGTCCATTGTTTTTTCACCCCATTCAAAGTAGTTCTCACAAGTTCACTGTTAGCAACAACTTCCTCAACAGCTCCAATCTCATTCCTTACTTGAGTAATTTTAGTAAGGTATGTGGTGACATTTTCAGCTTTGGTCATCTTGATTCCCTTTAGTTTCTCCCTCAACACCATCTTCCTATTTTCATTGGAACTTTGGTAAATCTTGGCTAAGGAGTCCCACATCTCATAGGCATTGGATTTCTCAGTCACATGTGGAATCACATGGTCCTTGATGGCATCAAGTATAATTATTTTGGCCTTGATATTCTTCTTGGTGTAGGCTTCCAAAAGAGTATCATATGTAGGCACAATCACATGACTCATTTGTGTGTTCTCCACAATATACCAAAACTCATTTTCTTGCAGTATCAATGTGATTATCTCCTTCCATGGACTGAAATTAACAGCCCCATCCAATCTATCCTCAACCCTCAAACCAGTGGCCATGACCCTCTCAACTGAAATTCAAGTCCAAAAAAAAAAATTCCAAGTGAAGTACCTCCTCTTCTTAGAAAAATATCTGACTTTAATGGCTGAAATATTTTTGTTCTTCTTCTCTAACCAGCTTTGATACCATGTAAATTTTTCAGACCCCAACCTGGTTTCAAGTCTCATTGAGACACATAGTTAAATTCCCAACCCACATTGCACATTTACTGCTGCAATTTAGTAAGCATGAAATTAAATGCTCAGAACTGAAACACAAGAAGTCTGCTACAACACTTTAACCATAAATAAATCACACACACAGAAAATTCAACATAGAGATTTGGTCTACAAATTCAGACCCTAGAAAAACCCACAAAAGGGAAAACCAGTGAGAGAGGGGAGGTTTTTATTATTCAGAGAAATGAGAGATATTTACAACAGTCATCTTCAGTAATTAATACACACACTTATCTCGTTTTCATGCATAAACTAAACATATAAAATAGTGTCAAAACTACTCCTCGATTTCTATGCCCAGAAATTCGTACAATACAGTCTCACTGCTACTGATGTACTATGCCTCAATTTTTTTTCTCAGAAACTACATTGGAAATCGTGCCACAATATCCTCATGTGGTCTCTCTCCCAACTCGACTCTCTCAAGCTCTTTCTCTCTCAAAATCTAGGAATGAATGAATGAGGGTGCCTTAGTCTCTAAGTAGACTTGGTGGAGGAAACTGAAGAGATGTGACTTTTCATTTTCCCTCACAAAATTCCAAAATTCACATTTAATTTTATCTCTCATAAAAATAATTTCTAGAGACCTACTTTGGACACTTTCTCACCCCTAGGCACCTAGGTGATGAGAAACACTTGTCCTTGGTACTTTTATTTAATTATTTTAGAAATGACTACCCGCCCAACCTACCCTACAAGGTTAAGACCTCCAAGAGACATAAGAAATGCTCAAGCCCAGGTTCCAATTGATTTTAACCATTTCAGGTCTTAGGGCAGGCGACTATTCTGAGGAACAAGGAGGTGTCTACATTCCACTAACACAATCAAGTCCAAACTAACTATGATAAATCAACAACATCAACGATAATCAATTCATCAATCCATCATTCCTAATCCATAATTAAACAAGGCACGTGAGTAATCATTCACATAACACATCATAGACCATATTAAATCCAAGGTGCAAAAGAATTTATCAGTTATATTCATGACGCAAATCACAACTGTAATACACAATCAACTGTCATAATAAATTTTCATTTCACGTGAGAAGACTGATATCTAAATCATACATTACGTTATAATTCAGTTCACACAAGGAGTCTAATTCCTCAACTAGTCATACATCACATTATTGAACTGCGCGCAAGCATTCTATTCAATTAATCCATCATTTATACATCAACAATTCAAGACGCAAGAGATATCGATTTTATTTCGGAAGGCACAAGAGAATACAATTAATAAATCAATCATAGTTCAATAATATTAATAGGTGCAATAGCAACCAAATTCTAATCTAATCAGGCAACATCAAAATTCAACGGTGCATTAGAAAACAAGTTATTAATCCATCATACATTAACAAATGTAATGGTGCAAGTAAATATTGTTAATTAAATTAGGGCGTAGACAAAAAGTCGATCAATCCTAATCATCATTTAATCAAGGTGCAGTGTAGTCAACATCATATTTCATGTTTATTCCGTGGCACGTGAGTAATTACAAAAGCGTAAACCTTTATGCGTTAGCATTAGTCCATAAAGCCATGAAATCTAACCACTTAGCCACTAGCATAAATGAAATCATCCGTCACATTAATTTTTGTTCATGCAGGAAGTCTAAAATCTAAAACCCTCATTTATTACATAAACTCCATTTGCGAAGAAGTCTAAGATCTAAACCATCATATATTACAATATAATTTCAGTGCATGCAAGGAGTCTAATGACTCAATCAACCAATCTGTCATCCACATTGTTATAAGTCGCAGGAGGCTCGAAGTACCTTGCTTAATCAATACTTCGAGTGATACTATGTTGGCAAATTCAGTTAACGGTCAGTGATTGGCAAATTCAGTTAACAGACAGTGATTGGAAAATTCAGTTAACAGACAGTGATTGGCAAATTCAGTTAATAGACAGTGAATGCTTGTCATTGATGGCAACAGTGAAGATGATAGGCAAACAGAAGACAAGTTCAGAGAGGTGAATAATAGAAAGCAGTAAATTATCGAAGGCAGCGAATGAGCGAAAGTTTGAGAAGAATCTCTTGAGAAGAAGAACCTCTGATCATTGAAGAGGGAGACAGATCTCAGTCATCAGATCCGAGTGCAGGGTCCGACCACCATTGGATCGAGGAGAACCTGCACAATCCTTAAAGAACAAGGATAAGTGAAATCGTGAATTAATCTGAGCCGTCATATTGAGAGATCAGATCTGGACCATTGATCATACCCCATATTGGAGTTTCGCAGATCGCCACTTGGACAGTCGAGATGATTCATCTCTAGATTCACGAGATGCGAGATAGTGATTTAATCCGGGACCATAGGATCAAGAGGACGCATGGCATAGATCAGAGAGATATCGGGAACTTGGGGGTTCGCAAGATAAAGGCCCAAGTATTGGGTGTTCAAAGTCACGAGGCACGAGGACGCGAGGCGGCGAAGTGACGAGAAGATCAGAACTGTCCATCTAGGAAGGACGCGTGGCAGAGATCGGAGAGATCTCGTGAAATCTGGGGTTCGCAGGATAAAGGCCCAAGTATTGGGTGTTCAAAGTCGTGAGGCACGAGGACGCGAGGTGGCGAAGTGATGAGAAGATCAGGATCGTCCATCTGGGAAGGACACGTGGTGGAGAGATCTCACGAACTTGGGGGTTCACAGGATAAAGGCACAAGTATTGGGTGTTCAAAGTAACGAGGCGTGAGGACGCGAGGCAGCGAAGTGATGAGAAGATCAGGACCATCCATCTGGGAAGGATGCGTGGCAGAGATCGGAGAGATCTCGCGAACTCGGGGGTTCACAGGATAAAGGCCCAAGTATTGGGTTTTCAAAGTCACGAGGAGCGAGGATGCGAGGCGGTGAAGTGGCGAAGAGATTTATAGCCGTCCATCTAGGGGGACAGGTGGCGAGAGATCGAGAGATCTCATAAACTCGGGAGTTCACAAGTTGAGAGTCCAAACATTGGGTACTGCAAGTCGCGAGGTCACGAGGTAGCGAGAGAAGGACAGTCTTTGGATCCGGATCACAGGAGGACCGTTGGATCTGCACTTGGATCACATGTGGAAAAATATCGTCATGTCGCTGACTGGAAATTTAAAGGAACGGGGTTTGATCTTAGCCGTCAGATCAAGGTTTGATCTTTACCATTGATCCAACTCCATCTCGGAGTCTCGGCTATCGTGACTTGGAGTGATGAGACCCGTCATCTTAGGATCAGTGAGATGCGAGGTCACGAAATGATCCTGACTGTCAATACATCAAAATATGTGGTCTGTTGATCTGAGCTCCAGCATAGAGCTTCACCTATCGTGACTTGGAGTGACGAGAGCCTCCATCTAAGAAACAGTGAGACGCGAGATCGCGAAAACATCTGGACCGTTGATTCATAGAGATCATGGACCGTCGATCAGAGTCGATGAAGATCATAGAAAAAACGGACTCATGATTGCAAATCAGTTAGCTTTTCAGTTGGTGTTTCAGTTTCTTAGACAGTTGTCGACATTTTGCCTAAGGAGTTGGGAAGTTGAACTGTCAGGTTCGTGTGTATAAAAGAAGATGAAGTAGACCGTGTCGAGTTGGTGGTTTTGTAAGGGAAAATGAATAAACAGTAAGAAAAATAAAAGGAGCAGTGGCATAGCACGAAATGGAGCAAATGTGCAGAGGGAAATGAAATGTAGAGCAGAAGCAGAGCAAAATGAAAGACAGAGCACAAGCAGAGCAGAATCATAGAAAAAGTTGATGCAGAGCAGACCTGCTAAACAAACAGAAGAAGAGAAGAATCGCAGAACAATTTGTTGAAGATCAGATACAGAGAAAGATTGGTAAGAGTTGATTTATCTGTGTAGTTATCTGTGTATTCATTATTTGATATTCTAGGGAGGTAGGGAGGTGCTTGGGATGACTCTTGTCCTTAGAGGTTCAAGTGGGTGCTTGAACACAGGGAGTTGTAGCTTCCATCTGGTTGCAGCCAGAGAAACAAGGGTGGTTGGGTGGTGCTAGGGAGAACAAGTGTTCTATGTTATACAGGTTGGAGCCTGTGTAACTGGAAGTTGGTGCTTCCATCCATTTGGTGCTGGAACAATCAGGAAGTTAGTGCTTCCATCCAGTTGGTGCTGGAATATTCAGGGAGTTGGTGCTTCCTTCTAGTGGGTGTTAGAGAAACCAGAGAGTTGGAGCTCTCAAACAAGTTGTAGCTTGTAAAGCAGAGGTAGCAGCCTCACATTGAGTTGGTGCTCAATTGTAAATGATGTACATAATTGAAAAAGACTGCCTATCATTTTGAAGAAGAAGAGTTTTTCTCCCTTTATGGGTTTCCTCGTGAAAATCTGTCTCTGTGTGTACTTTATGTGTGACTGATGGTATTTACTTTTACTGTCCAT
>SNQJ01S0075602.1:49804-60358 GCA_010110895.2 Picea sitchensis
TTCTTTCGGTCTTATCTGCATGCATAATATAACCCTAAATGCTAGTCCGTAGGGGGATTTCCCACCACAACACCTATTTGATTTAATGATGTAACAAATTAGAAATTCCCCATTACTAAACATGCCTAGACCTTTAGGTTCCCGACTGCTAACTTCTCAGTCACTACCCTAACCCTTCTTACATTTTACCGTAAGGTAATCTCTTAATATGTCTTGGAATTCACATGATAGTAGATTCCAAAGAGTTCAACTATATAATACAATTATCACCCAACATAAAGTTTTTATTCTTATATGTGAATCCCAATTAAGTGTGGTATAAGTACAGCTAGGAGAATCTAAGTAAGGTTTATATGTCAATCCCAATTAAGTGTGGTATAAGTACAGCTAGGAGAATCTAAGTATCTAAGAAAAGTTTGACAATAGTAACTCAACCGTACCTGCCAAATTCAACTTTATACAAAAATGAACTTGAGAAAGAAATTAATGAAGCACCATGAATTAATTAAGGTTATTAATCATCTAACTCGGAAATGGATGTGCATTGATTTCTAAGGGTCCCTTCTCAAGACCCATAGGGGAAAAAATGAGAACACAAGCGTAAGGATTAAAAAAATTAGAAAAACTCACTCATGTAATTAAGTGGAGGGAAATAACTGACAAAATTGTAAAAGAGTGGGATACATTTCAAAAGTCTATAAAAAGAAAAAACACTGAGCAACCAGGTAAACTTGTTGTGAAAGGAAGAATTTTTTTTTAGTAAAATTCATGTTCCAACACAAGAAGAGAGGGATGCGCAAGTGGAGCCCAACTTTAGCTAGCAGATGGAGTGAGGGGGAAGGGTGCCTAGATTCACACCTGAAATCTCTATCCAAGGAGGAAACAGAGGGGCGCAATGGCTGTCAGATTTTCTCTGTCAAGAAGGAGACCAGAGAGGGCGCATTGCTACCCGATTTTCTCTGTCATGAAGGAGACCAGAGAGGGTGTATTGCTGCCCAATTTTCTCTGTCAATAGGTGGGTGGGCACAGGAGCAGCCTGAAAATGGAATATTATCCGAGGAGGGGAGGGCGCACCTCTAGCCCAGGGTTTGAACCCTTCACAAGGGAAAAGAAACAAAGACCCAACAATACAAGCTTGCAACAAACCTAACAATTCAGATTTTCACAGTGCATAGGAGGGTATGCCAAGCATCCTAGGATGGTTCTGAAATAATGGTAAAGGGTGAGAGAATCCATCTCTCATTCAACTGTCTCCCCAATAAGTTGATAAAACTGGGTGAATCGAAAAAAAAGGCAGTTGCAAGGGAAGGCACTAGCCCAGATCTGGACCCGTCTTGAGAGCCTAACTAGGTCATTTCATTCATTGAAACATGGGCGAGATGGTTGACACAGCTGAGAGCACTCTCAACACCCATCTAAAGTCAATAAAAAAACATCAATTTATTATTACACAACCAAATCAGTCTGGGAATGAAGAAGGGAGAATCTCCAATTCTAAACTATACAATAAGGCAAGGGAGTTTCATTCTCTGAATTGAATTCAAGATCAGTAGAGGTGAGGCGGTAAGAGATTCAAAAGCCAATCTTCTCAAAAAAAATTCATGTTCCAACACATCATAAATCGTAATTGTAAGGACTAAAGAATTAAATAATTTTGGATATGCATCACTACTATGACGACCAAATAAAATTGGAACTGACAGATGTATATATATACAAGAAACCATTAGTCCGTCTAAAATTCACAATCCATCAAGGGACTTATCAATCAATTATTCAGAATTTCCGTGCAATTTGGCGAATTTCTAAAAGCTATTACAATATAATTTATCTTAAAACAATTACAATTTCAAAAAGAAATACCTTAATCGACGATAGAGAATCAAAAATGTCCTTCAGCGATGGCACTCTCGAAGATGTCCTCTGGCATCTGGCATTCCTTCCTCTGCTTGTTAATCGTGAAGACCTCACTGGTACCTCCCAGTGAATGTTAGGGGTACTCTTCTTCCCCCTTAGACACCTGAGTCCCAAAGGGGCCATGCACATGAAACCAGAGAAAAATCTAGCTCCCATCTCACCTCGCAAGGTCGAGCTACCACTCTCTCTTTTGAGCTGGGTATCCCAACTCCCACAAGAAAAATCAGTGAAATGAATTTTGACAACATAACTTTACACATACAAGTCATGCCCCATTCCACTTATCAGTCATTACTTTTATAGAGTTTTTCTTAGTGACCACATGCCATTTGCACATTTAATTTGTTTTAGTAAAAATTAATAGGAATTATCCCCCCCGTACACTTGTCACCCGTTCCCTTAGTTGCACCAATAAATTCACTTATTTAATTTAATTAAATGTCGAATTCCATCACCCATCCTAAAAGCGCTCCTAAAATCACTCCTAGTTGTCCCTTTATTCCCTCTATTTCTATTTTAATGACTGATGCTCTTCTAAAACTTAGTTGTGTTTAATTTAAGAAAGTTCTTTAGTTAGACTAGACTAGATTCCTCTCTATGCTTCCACATTCCTTTTTACATTCATTTTTTTTCTTATCTTAACTCCAATTTAGCATTTCTTGCACATAATCAGTAATTAAATATTTAGATAAAATATTTCTATTTTTTAATTCTTAACTTGATTTTTTTTCATCCCCCTTTTATTTAATTTATTAATTAGTTTTAGTCTTCTTACCCAATTTAGACTTAGGCTTAAAATTTTTAAACTAGGCTTAGAATTTTTAAGGGGGTTTTATAATTAATAAAATTACCCATTTATTAATTATTTTTAAGTCAGACAATAGTCAAAACAAATTATTGTTTCTTAGGAGCCTAGGTTCATTGAGTCAACTTTATTAAAAATTGCGATGTTCCCGTCAAGATGCACTGTGTGTTCCAAAGGTACCACTCACCTTCATTCAAGTTTTATTTATGTGACATGCCCTTCAAGACACACTACGTCCTCCAAGGGTGTCATTCATCGTTGACTGATTTTGGTATTTGTCCAACCCTTGGAGTCAATACTCCATCAGGTGACTTTGTGAGAGACTAAGGGCCTCTAAGGAATAATGACCCTTCCTTATTGCACACCCCTTAGAATCTTCGTGAGTGATTGTCTTAGTCTACCCTCATGGCATCATGGATCTCTCGAACTAGGTAATTGTTAACCTACAATTTGAGCCATGATAGGAGTGCTAGTAGGTTGTGGAAACGATGTTGCCACACCTCTCCCTCAATATCTGGTTGTTTTTCATGGCCCCTTTACTCCTTATGCGAGTTTGATTAGAAAGCAATCGTCAGCTTGCATCCATCAAAGAAACACTGTCAATGATCCATAAACAAAATCATAATGTACTCGGTCATATGTATAAATAGAAATAGCCAACCATATACAATGCACTCCCTGCCTCGATCTAGAGTACAAGGAGGTCCCTTGATGCCATCGACATCCTCAATTTGTCGAGTGTCCTGCACACTCAGGAGAAAACTGTCAATAGCACATGTCTATACATAGATATCAAATAAAATAACATCATAATCCAACAACATCGTCATCTAAATCCATAAGTGAAATAGACAACCATATACAAAACTGGATCACTTGCATGCAAGTGTCTTCAAAGAATAATTCAAATCATGTGCGCGCAAGAGCGGGATGTTACATACACCCCCTCTTGTTTTAAAATTCATCCCAAAGTTTCACAGTATAGGTGCAATAAATAAGTATCTGAAAAGATCTAATATGTCTAACTATCAAACAAAAATGGAAATTGTTGGTGCATATCATATGTGTCCTCCCAGGTAGCCGAGTGTGGACTATAATTGTCACACTAGACCTTGACCTGATCGACTGTTCGACACCGTAGCTGTTGAATCTGATGGTCGAGAATGCAGATTGGCTCCACCGTGAGCGCACCCTTGTCCGACACCTGTAAGGAAATCATGTCAATCACATGTGTAGGATCACTAACATAATCTCTCAAAACATATACATGAAAAACATCGAGCATATGCCTCAAAGAATCAAGCAAGGCTAGTCGATAGGCATTGGGCCCTTTCCTTTCCACAACATCGAAAGGTTCCCAAATCTAGGAGAGAGTTTAACATCATTTCCAACCTTGATCGAACTCTTGTGCAGTTTCACCCGCAAGAGGATTTCATCACCAAATTTATAACTATGGTCAACGTGATGCGCATCAACATAACTCTTATGTCGATTTTGTGCTTATTTAATCCTTTGTCTTATCATTTTCAATTTCTCTTCCATTTCTTGGACCGCTTCTGGTCCTACCAAGACCCTATCCTCAAGTCGATCCCAACTCAAAGGCATCTGACACGGTTTCCCGTAAATAAACTCAAATGTCTCCATATTAATGGTGCTTTGATCATTGTTGTTGTATGCACTCTAGCTATGTCTGACACCTGATATGTCATACGCAAAGGGATAAAATGTGCACTCCTTGTTAGAGTGTCTACTACTAATAAAATCGAGTCACGCCTTCCTTCTGTTAGCGGAAATCAAATGATAAATTCCATCAAAATGACCTCCCATTTCAATTATGGAATAGTGTGTGGCTGTAGTAATCATGTCGGATGTCTATGTTCATCCCTCACTTGTTGACATTCTAGACATCGCGCCACGTAGTTGATAATGTCCGCCTTCATTCCTTTCCATAAGAATAAGGGTTCAAGGTTTTCCCTCATCTTCGTGACTCCTGGATGAGCCATGTACACTTCTCTATGAGATTCATTTAAGATCAAACTTCTCAACTCGTCGTTAGGTGGTATGTAAATCTGGTTATTAAACCTCATTAATCTGTCATTTGTCCATCGTAAATCCCTCAAATTTTGGTACCAACATGATGTCTTGTCTGGTATTTTCCTTAACCTCTTTATACCAGTCATCATCATGATGTATAGTTATAATCCCTTCATGAAGATTCATCTAAAGAGGTATCACTAAAAATATGTGTGGTCTCCGACTCAATGCATTTGCCACTTTGTTCATTGTTCCTTTTATGTAGATAATCTCAAAATCGTAATTGCTAAGCAGTTCTAACCATCGCTTTTGTCGTGCATTCAAGTCACTTTGTGTAAAAATGTTTTGCAAACCATAGTGCTTCGTTTTCAGTTTGAATTTTCATCCAATCAGGTAGTGTCTCCATGCTCTCAGGGCATACAAAAAGGCCAATAACTACAAATCATGCATCGCATATTTCTCTTCATGCCTTATTAATTTCCTTGAGATGCAAGCGATCAATCGACCACCTTGCATCAAGATTATTCCTAAGCCTTCCTTGGATGTGTTTGGGAATACCAAGAAGTACTTATCCCCATAGGGGGATTTTAGTATTGACATTGTCGTCAAAATCTCCTTGAGCCTTTGAGATGATTCCGCGCATTTCTCGATCCATACAAACTTCTTGTTTTCCTTCTGAAATTTCGTAACTGGTGATAACCTGATCTCGAGTCAATCTTCGAATACACCGTTGCACCTTTCACTTAATCGAGGAAATTTTCTATGCTTGGCAATGAATATGGGTTCTTTATCATTGCCTCGTTCAAATGACGGTAGTCAATACAGAGTCTTCACGAACCATCCTTCTTTTGTATGAAAATAACATGTGCACCCCAAGGTGACACACTTGGACGTATAAGTCCTAGGTCCAACAACTCTTTTAGTTTCATTTTCAACTCTTGTAACTTAAGGGTTGACATCCTATAAGGCGTCCTAGCTATCAGTTGAGTTCCAGGTTTTAAGTCGATGGTAAATTCCATCTCTCTTTCGGGCGGCAACTGGGTAACTCTTCTAGGAACATGTCTGCAAGATCTCGTACTACCGAAAGGTTTTCTAGTACTTCCTCCATGCCCTTGTCGTTCAATGCTAAGAATGCATATAACTTGCATCCTTTTGCATAATCTTTTGTAGTACCTAGTTCTATCCAAAACCAAAATTTTGGTCGGTGATTGTGCCTAACGTCTCGAGCACAGTGAACTGGTGCTCGGCATGGAGGTTAATCACTGCTACGTGAATCCTATGGGCCTTTCCCATATCTCCAACTATAGTGCGTCCTATCGATCTGGATGCTCTAGCCCTCTCTATTGGATAGTCACACTGGTAATGTGGCTCTCCACATGTCCAACATCCAGTCTTTAGTCCAGTACTCCTAGTCCCCGAAGTAGAAGTTGCTGGCCCACCAGCTTGAAACCCTAGTCTATTCCACTGAACAAGCCTAACTATTGTTGTTGATGCTGCAGTGGTCCCCTATTGGGAGTTCCCCACTGGGGATTCAGTCATCGAGGTGTCGTGAACGTGGATCCTCTCAATGTATCCCAATACCTTGAAGAAATTCTAGCTGGAGTATGATGTTGTTGTGCACTAGACGTCGCATGTCCCGTCGGTCTCACAGGAGTCCTACCCCGACCTCTATTGATCAACTCTTCCTCAGCTATGAGGGCCTTCTAGACTACATCATGCAGCATCTAAGTTATTAGGATCCTCACTTTCATAGGAATTCTGACATTAAGGTCGAAACAAACTTGTTGACCATAAGCTTCTTTTTGTTCATAGGTGGAGCATACCTAAGAAACTCCATGAAACGAGCCTTGTACTCGAGCACCATATGACTTCCCTGACATAAGGCATTGAACTCATTGAGCTAGTACTCAATGAATCCTTCTGAAAATTACTTATTTCGGAACCGTTCCTCGAATAGTCCTCGTGCCACGTCTTCGACATCCATGTTCAGTTTAGGTAGGAGTGTCTTCCACCATAGAAGAGTGTTCAACTTCAGCTGAAAGACCACAATGCAGACCTTCATGTTGGAGGTATAGTCATGAAGTGTGAAGCACATTTCCATGTTCTTCAACCATGCCTTGGCAGCTGTTGGCGTTCGGAGGTCACTCTTGGATTGCTAGCAGGAGCAGAGCCCGAAGCCCATCAGATTAATGTCACAATTTGTTTAAGGGGTGATCAAATGGAGGAAAACTCAAAACAACATGGTGTCAACTTCAGAAACCAGACCAGGCATGCATGAACGAGTGAGGTCTTGATAAAATCCAAACAGTGAGTCGTAGTAAAGGGTGAGCATGTGGAAGACTTATGCAAGAAGAGTGCAAAGGTCTATAATAAACATCAGGTCCATCACAGACTAGATAAGAATGTATTCAAACGCAAAACCCTTTTACATTCAAACACAAAAAACTAGAGAATACATAAATGTCATGACAAATCCTTTATCATAACACAAATGTAACAATCCACACGAATCATTCGACTGTGAACACTCCGACATGAGATGAAACAAAGCTGGAAAAAGAAGAACCGTTTGTCATAAACCAAGAAGTCTCAAACACAGAGGCATAACCAGGAAACCAGAATGTCGCTGAAAATTTACAGTCGGGAGCTTAGCTCTACCATCGATAGATACAAAAATGGCAAAAATGCCTACATATACTCAGAACAACAACAGCAGCAGAACCAAGAAAATGCATTAAAGGCTTTGCGTCTGCATGGCTTGTGACAATACGGGGCTGCAATCTCTAAATGGTCGTGCAACTTATGGCAGACACGATCGATCCCCTGATAGTTTATTTGGAGAATCGGTGTGTCTTTAATTCAATGCAGGACTTCCCATTATGGCGGAGACGATGTCTAACCACCACCAACCACTTCAATAACTGCTTCTTGGGATTGAAGACGACCAGACCAACTCAGCATTTTGGGATATGGGAGGCCTCTTGTGTTGCCACTTGGAATAATGGAATAACCTGAGGAACAGGCTTGGAGGCCAGCATGGAGGATGAGGCGCATGACAGGCATGGTGGTGCTGGGTTATAGGGGCGTGGAAGAAGTGACAAGATGAGAGCAAGATGACGGAGGATGATTCATGGTGGAATTCCTCGAGTGGAAAAGGAGGGGAAAAGAAGACGGGAGGATTCTTCTTCAGGTGAGGGGATGACGTGGAGGGAAAAGGATGTGTGGCAAGTGATAAGGTAAGGCCATCTGGGAGTGTGAGAGAAAGGTGAACGGTGACACATGGCGGCAGGGGAAAGGCGGACAGAAAAACGACGTAGTGGGAGGTGGGCCCATGCGAGTTAAAGATAGGGCGGCTGAGAGGGTCGAGGCCATGCCTGAGCCGTTGATCTGGGCTCCTCAATCGCAGCCATTGGAAACTGCATCTACCATTTCAGACCCCCCCCCTCTGCTTAAAGGTAGAAAGGCGGGGGGGGGTCCGGAATGGTCCTCATCGTCATCGATCCGGGCGCGCTTATCTGGACCGTTGGAGAGGTGCGCCCCCGATTCTGGACCCCCCCCCCTTGCTTAAAGGTCGGAAGGTAAGGGGGGTCTGGAATCCGATATGCACCGTCGATCTGGGCACGCAAATCTGGACCGCCCGGTCTTGCTTTCTGCTTACCACAGGCGCGTTGTCACCCGAAACTTTGGACAAGTGGGTTTTTAGCCCTTCTTTTGCGTTCCACCCCCCTTATACAAGAAATATCGCTAACATTTGGCTCCATGGGGGATAGAGTCATCCCTGTGATGCTCTAAGAACTCTTTTGTAGACTTAGTTCCTTTGTTGTTGGGCTATGGAGTCATTTATTAGTCTGAAAAACAAAAACAAAAACAAAAACAATATTTACAAATCAAAACAAAATGAGCCGACTGCGGCTTGCAGAAAACATTTCTTTAAGAAATGCCCATTGACTGGGCCATTAAAAGATTCATTTCCTTCCAGATCCTGCAACCTGTAGGTGTTGTTGGAAAACACTTCAAGGATCTTGAAAGGTCCAAACTAGAGGGCATCAAATTTACTGTGCTTGCCCTTTTCCTGCTTGGGTGCATCCCATTTGAGCACTAGATCACCCTGCTCAAACTCTTTCTTTCTTCTTTTCCTGTCAAAAGCCTGCTTGATCTTCTGCTGACGATTGTAAGCTCTGTCCAGGACCTGTTCTCTGATCTACTGCACCTCCACCATCTGATGGATTCTTCTGAGCACATGGCTAGGTTCCCCCTCATAGTCTTGGAGGAGATTTTCCACAGGCAAGGCAAGCTGAGTGGGGAAGACAACCTCAATCCCATAAACAAGCTGGAAGGCTGAGAGACCCAAGGACCTCTTTGTTTTCACTCGATCGGCCCAAAGTGCAAATTTGAGCTTTGAATCCCAGGCCCTTTTATTATCCTCTAATAGATTTTTGATAAGCCTGATTAGACTTTTATTAGAGGACTCTGCCAGTCCGTTTCCCTGAGGGTAGTAGGGAGTGGAATGAATCAGTGAAATCCCAAATTGTTCGCAAAATTTGATTAGAGGCTCAGACCAAAATGGGGAAGCATTGTCAGTAATAATTTTGCTCGGACAACCAAAGCTAGCTATGATGTTCTCCAAGAAGTTGATGATTAGTTTATGAGAAATGCTTCTGGTAGGGACAGCTTCTATCCATTTAGTGAAGTAGTCGGTTTCTATCAAAATCCATCGGTGCTGGCCACTTGAGGGAGGATGAATTTCCCCAATAAAGTCCAATCCCCACTGCTGAAAGGGTGCTGAGACCACCACAGGTTTCAATGGTAGGGGTTTGAGCTGCTGCTTCCTGGAGAATTTCTGACATTTGATGCAAGCTCTAATATCCCTGCAGACATCAGGAAATAAGGTGGGCCAGTAGTACCCATCTCGGAGGATCTTGTGAGCTATGGTCTTCCAAAAATAATGGCCTCCACAGAGACCACTATGGAAATCATTTATAACCTTCTGGGCTTGCTGTGGGTCTAGACACAGTAGTAATATCCCCTGGGGGTCTTTCCAATACAAAGCTTGGCCAATAAGACAGTACTTGATAGCTTTGAGATTTAAAGCTCTCGCCTTGCCTTTTTCCATCTCATCAGGGGGTCTCAGCTCCTGCAGGAAATACAAGATATCTTTGTACCAGAGGCATGCTGATAGTGGTATAGTGTTTTGGGAACCCCTATTGGATGATTCAGCTTGTTCATGGATACAATTGATTTCCAAGGCTTTATAATTGGATTCGGCCAGGAGCTTGGCCAAACCCTGCCCTTTTATTAGCTTGGTGGGATTAATTTCTAGGTCAAATTCTAGGATCTTGGTGATCCATTTACTTCTTCTTCCGTCTATGTCAGGTTGTATAAGAATGTCCTTCACAGAGGTTTAAGGGACATATGTGATGATCTTTGAGTGTAAGACATAGACCCTGAAGGCTTTGAGAGCCTTCACCAAGGCATAAGCCTGCTTCTCCATGATCTCGTATCAGAGCTCTGCATCTCTTAACGCCTTGCTAAAGAAGGCAATAGGCTGTTCTTTCCCTTGATCATTCTTCTGCAACAGAACCACTGCTACTGTGTCAAAGGAAGAAAAAGAAAATATCATAAAATCTTTAGAATAATCTGGAATGATCAGCACAGGAGCCTCAGTCAATGCTTTTTTTATTTGGTCAAAAGACTCCCTGGGTTCAACAATCCATTTTATCTCATGGCCCTTCCTGAGCATGGTTGTGATATGTTTCACTAATTCAGCAAAATTTGAGACAAACCTCCTCAGGAAATTA
>SNQJ01S0075603.1:0-36208 GCA_010110895.2 Picea sitchensis
TGACAAGCATCATCAAGAACCTTTGACCATGGTAAAGCGTGCTAATCACAGAAACTCCTAAAAATGGTTCACGATCATGTATGTTGTATCAATCTACCTTCCCTAGCAGGTGTAATGTATATCTTGATTTCGTAGATGATCTCTCTCATTTCACTTGGGTCTATTTTCGAAATAATAATAATCATTTCTTTGAAAAGTTCAAATAATTTAGAGCCTTTGCTGAAAAGCAATGTGGCCAACCCATTAAGTTCCTGAGATCAGAAAATGGTGGTGAGTATGTCAATCGACCTTTTGAAGAATAATTGGTTTTATCTGGTATTGACTGGAAACGGTTGGTTCCTCACACACCTCAGCAAAATGGTTTCACAGAATGCAAGAATCACATGTTAGTCGAAATGGCTAGACGTCTTTTGCGGGCCAAAGATATAACTCCTCACTTATGGGATGAAGTTTTATATTGTGCAAACTATTTGATCAATCACATCTTGACTCGAGATGTTCTTTTGGTGACTCCAGTCGAATGATGGTGTAGAAATAATATGTCATTTGGCCACCTCCATGTGTTTGGATGTGTTTCTTGGGCTCATATTTCTGATGATTACAAAAACAAGTTGGATGCAAAGAGTCACGATTCCATCATTATGGGCTACTATGAAGAGTTCAATGCCTATCAATTACTTTATCTTATCAAACAACAAATCATTATAAGTAAAAATCTATGGTTTGATGAGAATTCTTCTGGCATCAAGTTGTTGAATGCCTCCTTTAGATTACTGCAGGATGATCACTTTGATGTTTTTCTTTACTCTAGTTCTCCTATTCTATTTTGTATTCCTTCGAATGGACAGTTGAACTCTATTCTTATTTTGACTACTCTGTCATCTCTGTTGACTGAAATTGTTCCAACTTCTGATCGACCCTCTATAGTGAACAACAATTCACTTGTTTCTTGTCTACCTAGATGGGTTTCCAAGAAAATTCAAGCTACTAGACTTGATGGTGGTAATATTTCCTCTAGACAACAAACTCAAAGTCAAAAGAAACATGCCAATGTTGCATTCATGACTCGTGTACCTGAAACTTCTGATCCTATTGCCTACTCAAGGGTACCACTCATTTTGGTATCAAGTATTGTCAAAGTTTATATTTGTTGGTTGAATTCACTGAGTCCGAATGGGTTGGCAGTAGTGATGATCAAAAGTCCACTTATGGCTATGTGTTTCGCTTTAGCACTAGACCATTGGTGTGGTCATGTAAGGAACAAAAGGTAGTCTCCTTGTAGAATACACAAGAATAATATCATGGTGTTGTTCATGGAGGTACAGAGGCCGTTTCGATCTGCCAACTTCTGGGTGAACTTGGATTTCTTATTTAGACCTAGACTACAATCTATTGTGACAATCAGAGTTCCATTCAAGTGGCAGATAACCCTATTTCCCACAGTAAGATGAAGCATGTTGAGATCCATGCTCACTATTTGAGACAGTTGGTTCATGAGAACATTGTCTCTCTTGAATATAGCAGAAAAGATGATCAGGTTGTTGATATCTTCACTAAGCCTTTATATGAAGCTAGATTTATCAATCTCCGTACAATTCTTGGGCCTCAAATAAGTATAATTATGGGGAGTGTCATGTTGACGTGATTTCACCTCTTGAATCTCCAGAGTCATGTGTTGATGGGGGCATGTTCGAACATCAAGTCATGATGGTTCATCACAGTTCTCCTAGAATCAGTTGGTCAAGCGATCAACTTACATTTGGAAATAGATGATCAAGTGATCAACCATATCTCTACATCAGTCGATCGAGTATTCAACAAATGTATTGGTCGGACAGTCGAGTAGTAATTGAATATAGTCGGTTAATGGATCGACCAACTGAGCAATCTACTACGAGTTGGACACATGGACAGTCGAGTGGAGCATCCTTGTCAAGCCAACTAGATAGTGTGGTTTGACAGAATCAACTCTAACAACCGACGGTTATATGTGGACAAGATCCTCCCAATTTCAAGGAAGTTGGTTAGATCTTGAAGTTATAAATAGTAGACCCAATGGGTCATTATTATCATGGTGATATTGTTGTTGTGTACAAGATGTCCAATATACATTATGATGTTCTAATCACAGTGCATTGTTCTTAAATGTTGTAATGGTGTCTTTAAACACCATCTTTTCTGACATCTAAATCTTATTCCTCTTTTATCTAGTACTATTTGTATGTTTTGTATCAGCTTATACCCAATCCCCAAAAACAATTATAGTAAATATCATCAAAAAGAAAAAAATATAAACAATAATGACACCAAAAATAATACCTTTATTTATAGAAAGCCAAGTTCACTAGCCTCTTCGAGGGTGTTTTAACTTAGAAAATTTTTCCATCACTTTTGATACAATTAAATCTTTGCAAAATCATATTCCTTTATCCAGAATTTTGAGTCTTGATATGTCAAACAAAAGGGTTTATATTCTTGATAGTTTCACCATATGTCAAGGGTTAAACATTGAGTAGTGGGTATTATAATGATCTAAAATTTATTTGAACTACCCCTTTCTTTATAAATTCATCGTCAACCAACCTTATTGATTTACCAAAACAAGCGAAGTCACGTAGCTTATACTCAAGTGTCAAAGTAAAGCCATGAATGAGTCCATAAATCAAGAATGGGATCAATTTTCGGTCATATAAAGTGTTATAGGTCAAACTGAAAGACAGAGGATCATTTTATAAATCATTTCTAAAACAAATTAAGTTTCTATTATTTCAATTCATTTTTCCAAATGTCAAGTCAAAGTACCAAGTTTTTAAACAAATCCAATAACCATGTGATCAAAGGCCAATTCCAATGTATTGCATCCCCCGAGTGTACAATATTGAATGAGAAAGTGGGGGGGCTCAAAACCTAATTTTGGTTTGAGCTCTATTGACGTGGGAGTAGAAGGGCAATTGCAACTCCCTCCTCTTTGGTTTATTAGCATTCCCACAAAGGACTCCCCGCAATGTACAAAATGTCGACACGTGGCAGGTTTCCAGGAAGTGCATTTTGGGCATGATTTTTGAAGCAATGGAGAAGAATCTAAGAAAAGAGAAACATGGGTTTTGTGTGGGATTGCCCGAATTGAGGAAAATCTGGGCAAATTTTAAAAATTATGGATGGTTTGAGATATTTTTCCATTTTACTTAGGAGGAATTTGCCATATCTTGTGCACGAACTGTTGGAATATATAATTCCTACTTATCTAATGTTCTTGCTAATGTATTGAGAGGTAGATTTAATCTCTACATGAATTGTGTGATCCTATTATTAAGAGGTTGTTAGAGAATTGGATTGGTGAGATTCTAGTTTGGTGTGTGGTTGAGATATTCTCTCAACCTCTCCAGTTATCTTTAGAATAAGTTAGATCTAATAACAACCTGTACACTCTATATAATAGAGTCCATTGTATTGATATTGTAACCAATTGAATATTTGTTTATCACTCTACTCTCCCATTTTATCATGGTAGTCATTTTTCATTGGATCATATGAAAGTGACTATGTCTCAGATACCGTCATCTCTGCATATGCCATTGTTTGAGGGACAACCCGATCTACAAGAAGAAGAAGAAAAGCATAGTTGTGCAGGTAGATTGTTATTTAAGCAACAAAAATTAAAGAAACAACCGATGTTCCATCTGCTCCTCCTCCATTTGCAGCTATAACAGAAATCGAGAGTGTGGACGGTCCATCCAGAATTACTGAAGGAAAAAATGAGGGAACGGGATCACATATGTCCGAGGTGGTGAAGCCCTGGCATGTTTATATAGTGGAGCAGGCTCAGGAACTGAAGTGAACCTTGGTGGAATCCACCGACTCTGCGCTACGATCGGCAAGGGACCAAGTTGGGGAGTTGCAGGCAGTTTCTACTATTCATTACAGAACAATGCTGGAGTATGTACCAAAGCTAAGGAGCCATTCATAACTYTGACTGGMTCRGAYGCCAGTAGCACCGTCATCTCTTTCGTCGRGCAGGTCCTCGAGAACAAGTGTACTTCTAGTCAGATGAAGTGCGTGCATGTGTGGTAACATGTGGTGGATTATGTCCAGGGTTGAATACTGTCATACGAGAAATTGTATGTGGACTATATAATATGTATGGAGTTCAAGAGGTCATCGGAATTGAGGGAGGATACAAAGGATTTTATGCTTGCAATACCATTCGATTAACCCCAAAGATTGTGAATGATATTCACAAACGTGGAGGCACTATTCTTGGCAATTCAAGGAGTGGTCACGAGACATAAAAAATAGTTGACAACATTCAAGACCATGGCATTAATCAGGTTTATATAATTGGTGGGGATGGAACCCAAAGAGGAGCAATTGTTATTGATGAGGAAGTCCGGAAGCGTGGTTTGAAAGTTGCAGTTGCAAAGAATGTTATACAGGCGGGAGTAAAACCAGTCACTTTGCATGACCAGTCAAATGTTGAAGCCCGAGGAGAGGGCGAGGTTGAAGGGCGTGTGACAAATCCTTGTCCATGACATTGCAGAGGACTCATTTATGTTATTGTTGGAGTTTTTTGTTGTTTGCGCCATTCCATGGAGATGCTATAGCGAAGTGAGGTGTACGTGCCCATTCCGTCGGACTCACAAATGGTTGATTGTGAGAAGTGTGATTGAGTTATGATTTTACAAGTATTGTTATTTATATTTTTTGGTTTGAAGGTGTGCATAGTTATGTCATTTGTGAGACATGTAATTGAAAGCAAGTCTATTTTGATGTAGTGGTCCTAGAAAATTCTATGTACCTGATCCATTGTACACCCCCTAATGTGAAAAGTTCGTGGTAATCTAGAAACCACTATGTAAAGCATGGTTACAGGTAATCCGAGAAAACCTGGTGCATGGTTGAGGGTAATCCGAGAAAACCCAGAGCATGGTTACAGGTAATCCGAGAAAACCTGGTGCATGGTTGAGGGTAATCCGAGAAAACCCAAAGCATGGTTACAGGTAATCCGAGAAAACCTGATGCATGGTTGAGGGTAATCCGAGAAAACCCGGAGCACGGTTATGGGTAAGCCGATATAAAACCTAGGTTAATGATGATGTGATGAAGGGGGAGCTATGAGGAAGAATGATTGAATGAACCATGTAGCTTAAAAGGATTCCTATAGAACTGGCGGTTACAGCGGCTGATGACCCATGTATTCCGGTAGATGAATTTCTCTTTATATGGACGTCAATAATCAGATGCAGGTACAAGAGGAAGCACACGAAGATATGACCACATAGATATTTAGATTAGTCATTAAGGGAGAGTGTTGGAATATATAATTCCTACTTATCTAATGTTCTTGCTAATGTATTGAGAGGTAGAGTTAATATCTACGTGAATTGTGTGATCCTATTATTAAGAGGTTGTTAGAGAATTGGATTGGTGAGATCCTAGTTTGGTGTGTGGTTGAGATATTCTCTAAACCTCTCTAGTTATCTTTAGAATAAGTTAGATCTAATAAAAACCTATACACTCTATATAATAGAGTCCATTGTATTGATATTGTAACCAATTGAATATTTGTTTATCACTCTACTCTCCCATTTTATCACGAACGAATTTACATAAACAACCAATGCCAAGTGAATGCCTAGTGAGTTGGAGGTGTCATATGGTACAATAAGAAGGTGTCACATTAACAGTGAATACAATGTTCTTCGTTTGTCTTCCTCCTGCAAATGGCTCAACCATGGGAAACATAAAAATACACCGATAATGCATATTGGTATTGCAATGAGTATCTTTGGAACAAAAGTTATCAAGGAAAGCTTTGATGTAATTAGTTTGGATGACAAATTTTACTTCAGTGGTAAAGATAATGAGATGGACATGCCTACAACACATCATTAGTTCTCACAGATCATTTTACCTTCAATGAACATGCCTATTATATCAAGATGAGATATTGCATGTGAGCACGTTCTTTGCAATTACTTATGGAGTGGGTTTTTCTTTTTGCAGGACTCGTAGCAAATATTTCCCATGTTATTATTTTCCACGGGAAATAGATATGGCGTATAAATGCCAAGTGAAGTTTTTGTGTGTAATAGATCTCGTAAAATTCAAGTTGGGATGAGATTAATGGTGATGTGGACATAAGAATTTTTATTAGAGGATAATGTGGCATACTTGGAAACATTATAGAAATGGATTCATATTTTTGAAGGGACATGGGACAATAAGTTTTTCTAGGTGGGATTTTCAAAGTTGTTTTATTTTAATTCTATTTTAAGAGATTGATTCAGATTTGAAAGAAAATTTTGAGGAATCAGTTGAGAAACCAATTCCAGAAGTGAAGACATCAACCATTCAACAGTTAAAGGGGATATAGTCATCAACAAAATACATTCAAAGGGGGACGCAGGTTAGAGAATTATGGATAGCATGGGTTGTGTTTGTAAAAGGTCCTAGGGGTTATTTTTTGTAAATATTTGAATCAAAGACTATGTATTGGATTCATCTTCTTATATAAATAGAACCTTGTTTTACCTTCATTTTATTTTTTTAAGATTCTTATTAATCTCCACCTCTGTTCTTACTTTATCATTATAATTTGCAAAAAGATTACATGTTTTAAAATGACAATTAGGTACTACGTCCATTGTCATTTATTATAAACAAAATTGCAGGTTATTGGTATGAGTGTCATGATGTTGAATTCACTCTTGTGCTCATATCTCACATTATTTTATTGGTTGGATTGATTGTTACAGATGCCTAGTAAACCATTTTTCTTCATCTTGTTTGAAAGAGACTTCCTTACTCACTGTTATACCAAAGATTTAGTATTCTTCTTTATTTCTTCCACCTTCCATGATAAACTTTTGTGCTACGTTAGACAAGAATCCATTCCCAATGGATTAGACCTCTAGTATGAGAGATTTACAATCTTTTATTCCAGTCTTTTGCCATTTTTTCTCTCAATCCTCTTCTACCATTTAAAATATGGCATTCATGAGCTTAATGATTGAGAGTTGTTGCCTAGTGACAGTGGGCAGTCCATTGTCTTAAATTTGATGAGGGATTCCCCTCTGGTGCAAGCGCCAGCTTGTTGACCAAAAGTTGGTTTAAATATGTCTTAGCATGGTTTCTAAGAAGCCGAAAACCATCTCAAGTTACAATAGAGGGGTCAACCTCCCGCAGAGTAGAGCTCAATCACAAAATAATTCTCAAGAAAAAACTTTTCCATGCTTCTACTCCTATTTATACTATTTCAATATTCTAGAGCACATTCTAGAGGAAGATATTTCTAGAAGAGGAACCTTCTATTAAGCCTTCTTACGTTAGAGATGTTAAAATTATTGTACATAAGAATTGTTTACTAAATTTGGCCTTTATTACATAGAAAACATATTATTGTATCTACTTCATGGGTTAGGCAGGTTAGGACCCTAATACGTCCTCCCCCTTTAAAAAAAACCTTGTCATCAAGGCTTGATATGAGGAAATTATTGTATAATGGCAGTCAGTTCCCATGTGGCATCCATTGGTGGTGTATACTTCCACTAAACTAAAAATTCCTTGATTATGTACTGACGGAGATCACACTCGTTGTGGTCCAATATCGCTTCGTGTTGTATCCAAATAGATCCCTCTTCATCCAATTCATGGATACTAGTTTGAGTCTATCACTTGGTTCGAATCACTTTCTTCAAGCAATAAACATGAAATACATGATGGATCTTAGAGTGACTGGGGAGAGCTAACTTGGAGCAAGTTTCTAAAAATGATCTGATTTGAGTTATGTCTTCTTATAAGATTTTAGATGAAGAAATACCGAATCTCCTTCAACAAATTGGCGTTCTAAATGTCCCTTATCAACTTGTTTCTTCATGCAATTTTGAGCCATGACTAAATTCTCTTTGAGGGTACAAACAATGGTAGCTCAAACTGTAAGAGTTCTGTCAACTTCCTAGACCTTGGAGAGACTAGGTAGGTAGTAGAGGATAGAAGGTTCCTTTTGACCATAGACCGCTTCAAATGGTGACATGTGAGTGACAACATGGTAAGAGGTTTTGTACCACCATTCAACGAGTAGTAACCAATGATCCCATTGATTTTGTCTATCAGATGCAAAAAATTGCAAATATGTTTCCAAAAACTTGTTGATAGCTTCAATTTGACCATTATTCTAGGGATGATAAGATGAGATGAGATGTAATTGGGTGCCCTGTAGCTTGAACAATTCCTGCCAAAAGTTGTTAGTGAAAGTTGGATCATGGTCGAAGAAAATAGAATGGGGCATGCCATGAAGTTTGAAGATATTATCCATGAAAATTTGAGCCACTACAGATGCTATGAACAGGTGTCGGAGGGAACATAAATGAACATGTTTGGAAAGGCGATCTACTACAATGATGATGATGGATTTTTTACCCGACTTGGGTAGGCTAATAATGAAATCCATAGAAATCTTTGTTCAGATAGTAGGTGGAATAGGTAGGGGTTGGAGTGTGCCTAAAATTTTGATTGTTTTGACCTTATTGAGTTGACAAGTATCACATTCAACCACAAAGGTATGGATGTCATGTTTCATGCCTTCCCCAAAAATATAGAATTTGATCCTTTCATATCATTTGTGAGAAAATGAATTCCTGGCTATTGTTGAAGCATGAAGCTCAGAGATCACAGTGGATTTAAGGTGAGACTATGGGCTTAAATACATGTGACCTTTGTAGCAAAGATCCTCTTTGTGTCAAGAGTATCCTGAAGATGCATGAGTATATTGTTACAATTGTTGGATGAGGCCAGACAATTTGGGATCTTGGAACCATTTGTGGCAAACATCCTTAACCAATCGGATACAAGGAAGGAGAGTGAGAAGATGGACATTTCTTATTCATATTTCCTTGAAAGGGCATCAACAACCACATTTTCTTTTCCTTTATTGTAAATGATTTCATAATCATAACCAAACATTTTGGTCAACCACTTCTATTGCTCCAGGGATTTTGAGGAGGGAATTTAAAAATCTACTTCATTAGATAATCTGTAAAAATAATAGATTGTCAATTAATGACCAGTATGTTGCATGGAATACTTTTCTTTTGAAAGCAGAAAGTTGTTGCAAATCATAAATGGAGCACACACAGTGAAATGAAGTGGTAAAAGTAGAATATGAAACTATGTTTTCACTTTTATACACAACTTAGTGTACCAAGATAATTGACACACAAGATTACCTAAACCGTAAAAAAAAAAAATGCATCATCAAAAACATTGAGCAATTTGTCAGACTCATGCCTCCTTCTTGATAACCTAGTAATAAAATATATATGATTCTCCACTATAGAGAAAAAATTACTCTAAACCATTTAAAAATAGATTTTATAATAAATATTATTAATATAGACCAATGTATTTATATATAGCGAAAGAAACAATGTATATATTATTAGTCAAGTACATTAGATATCTTTTATACTATAGGTTGTACAATTTTCTAATGTGAAATATGAAAAGCAATACAATTCACTTTATATATAAAACATCAATATACTATACGTTCCTACTTGAGAGTTAGACGATGTCTTCTATTGTCACTTGCATTTTCTCATTTTTATGCAGAGAAAAGTATTGAAAGAGACGAAGGTGGTGGGGAGGAAGAATACATTAAATTAGAGTCAAATGGAGAAATAATACATTAAATTAGAGTCAAATATATTTTGTGAAGTATTAATTTGACCTATGCAAAGGGGATATTCCAAGTATTATTGTGTCTTTGAATTTTAAATAGAGTTCGAGATACCTTAGTCAATTATTTGGCTTCAAAATAGGTATCCCATGAATACATCCATCATGACTATTGATCTAATGCCAAGTCCATCAATTCGGTTTGATATTAAATTTTATTGTTTGTTCTTACTAAGTTCCTAGACATTGGGTTAAGATAAGAACTCTATTTTATTGCGTTTCAAAAGATACCAATAAAAAAATGAATTTTAGGATTTATGAGGGGCGAATTTAAAAATCTGGTCCATTAGATATTCTGTGACAATGATAGATTCACAATAAATCATTAGCATAGTAGCATCGAATACTTTGGTTATGAAAGTAGAATAGTACTACAAAGCATAAATGCAATGCATAAAGTGAGATGAAGTGGTAAAAAAAAATGAAACTACATTTTCACTTTTATACACAACTTAGTGTACCAAGCTATTTGACATGTTAGGTTATCTAAACAATAGAAACATCAATGTCCCTTTGTATTTTATGTGTGTTAATTGGTAGATATTATAATTTTTTAAGTTTCTTTAGTTGCAAAGAACTTGTTTGTGTTCTTGTTTGATCGATGTAACACATTTTAGAAAGAAAGTTTGCTCACATGATATAAATTAAAAAATAGGCATATCTGTGATTTGTTGTGATTTTCTTATGAAACCCTTTTTTTGCAATTGTAAGTCATTCCTTATTTTTTGTGCCTCTCTTGTTGAAAGTATATTTTCTTTTTTTGTAATATTGTTTTTCTCTTTTTTGTCCACCTTTTTCAATAGTTGTTCAACAATAGGATATTTTCTTCTTTGACTCTTTCCCTTGGTTTCTACTAATATATTACTATGACCATTTATGTTTTCATTAAGTCTATCCTATCTATAATTGTTGTTGCAAAGATTTATTTCTAAGTAGATTTTTCACTTTGCGTAAATATAGACTTATTTGTTTTTTCTTTATTCTGGGAAATAATTTGGAATCTATGTTCACAAGAATTCACACATTTTTCAATGGTTCATATACTAAATGTTTGTCACTTTTTTCTACTTCAACTATGTCAAATATTTTTTCTCCTTTTGTAGAAGAAAGTATTGAAGCTTTCATCTTCCCTATTTCAAAATACCATAAATGGGTATCAATATTTAATATTCTAGCCAACCATTCTTAGACAAATAACCCGCCATAAATACACCCTTCTTTATAATGAAATGTTAATTGTATCATGTACCCTTTCCAATTTACAATTTTATTTTTATTTTTTTTAAATATATCGTCACTAATATATTGGTGAATGCATCGAATTGAAAATGGATCATTTTTCATAATTGCATTACAAAACGTTTGTGACATTATTCATTGCAAACAAGATACATTACATTGATTATTTTGTAATTGGCATAGTGTCTTAAAAGAACTCTCACCATATGCACTTTCAAAAATATGAACTTCATTTACTTTGTTTTCTTGAATAGTAGGAGAACTATGAGTATTTATTTTGCATAATAGTGGCTCGAAATGTCCAACAAGTGGATTTTCATCTTGAAACAATATGTCATAGGTGTTTGTAGAAAACTTCAAATTGAAATGCACATATCTCTTCAGTCGAATTTTTGACCAAGCTCTTATTAACATTCTTAGCCATATAAATGCCCAATATTTGTAAATAATGTCGCCCCATAGATCACTACCGTCTAGTGCTATATCAATTGATGTTGATCTAGACATCTTATTCAAATATTCTTCAAGTTCACTAATATTATGAATTTCTATCAATGAAGACCTATTTAGCTCAAGTTGATAAGATGCAATTGCCTCTGTATCTTATTTTTGCAAATATGTCCTAAAGTGTTCTATTGTACTCTCTCTAATTTTTGTTGATGTATATCTAAAATGAAGTAGCACTTCCAATACATTAAAAAAAATTCTCTTTCAACATACACAAAGTTTTATTAGTGAAACAACCCATAGTTTTTTAGTACACTATCAATTTCTATTATTGACTATGGAATTTTTGTTTCCATTTTATCATTTTATTCGGTCACTAATGTGTTCCATATAATGTTTCATAGTACTTAGTCTTTTATTTGAAATTTTATAAGTTGTAATTACAATATGCCTACAATTAGTCTACATGTCTATATAATAATATGATATAGACACAAAAATAATTGATCGAAGATATTCTACATAAAACAATATAAATGTAATTTCCATATAAAACTTGCTTAAAAGTATGGGTATATATTGCAATTTTTTTTTTAATGTAATGAATAAATCTGATTGGAAGATTGTTATCACCTTTACACATGATGTTGAAACTTTATGTAAGCCAAAATTGCAACATGTTAATGTCTCCATAGTAAACATAAAAATTGTTCTTAAAGAAAATCAAAATTAAAATGTAATATTAATTACAAATTATGATATCATATGACCATCCCAATACATAACAATAAATGGTGAATTGTTTTCATGGTTTTCCATAACTACTTGTAGGTTCACACTTAAAAATTAACAATTTTGTTATTTATATATATATATAATGTTTTGATATTAATAATTTTATTATTTAAATATTTAATTTAAAATAAAAATTTTAAAATAATTAACATAATAAAAAATACAACGTTAAGATAAACAAAAACTGGTACATACTCTAGCATTTGATTACATGTTATTTGTTGAGACATATTTTATGGAATTAATAATTTTGTCATTTATATATATAAAATGTTTTGATATTAATAATTTTATTATTTATATGTATTTAATTTTGAAATAAAATTTTTAAAATAATTAACATAAAAATAATAAAAAAAATACAACGTTAAGATAAAAAAAACTGGTACATATTCGAGGAATTGACTACATGTTATTTGTTGAGACGATATTTTATTTGTTATTAGGCAAACTGACTCAAGAACATTGAGCAACAATATTTTTTCCCGAGTGAAATTGTTAAAAAATAGGAAAAATGATTAGAAACATAGTGAGAATTTTCTTCATAAATTTATATCCTAATTATTTTGTCTATGAGTTGTTCATCAATATAAAAGTATTGATCTCTTTTGAACCATAAACTTGGTCCAATATTAAATTTGATTGTTTGTTTGGTCGTACTAATTTCTCGACCTAACATAAGAGCTCTATCTTATCATCACAAGAAAATGAAAGTTGAGTATTTTGAATGGGGAATTTAAAACTCCACTCCATTGAAGCTCATAGAGTGAAATGAGTAGTAAAAGTAAAATATGAAACTACATTTTTACTTTTTATACACAACTTAGTGTACCATGCTCATTGACACTCTAGGTAACTTATATAATCGAAACACCAATGTATGATCAAGCACGTTGAGAAATTTGTGAGATCGGTGCTTCTTTTTAGATATGTTAACAATTAAAAAAAAATTACTAAGTGAAATTGTTAAAAAATTCTAAACCCGTTAGAAACACAATGACAATTTTTCTTATTTCTCTCTATGTATGAAGTATTCATCAATATGAAGGGTGAATTTAAGGGTATATGAAGGGTGAATTTAAAACTCTATTTTCTTAAATATTCCATAACAAATAGTCTATAAATCTATATAATAATAAAGTGCCCATAGATAAAGTGTCTAACTTCAACAATCTACCAAAAAAATAACAGATAATATGCAATATATGTAATTTCATGAAAACTTCATAAATACCACAACTATTAAGAATAACATTAATTTACATAAATTCGTGAGTACTTCCATTGAATTGTAAGGTACCTCATAATACACTATCTTAAATTTACATCATCTATTATAAGAGAAATAACTATTCATCTTTTTTTTTTCTTTTTCTATTTATTTAAAACAAATAATAATGATACCATTTATCTATTATTTGATTTCATGAATCTAAGGTTTTATATAAATATTTAATATATACATTGAAAAAATTCTTGTAAATTAACTTAATAACAATTCCTAGCATGGCATTCGCAGGTTAGTTTAAGGTTGACTTTACATTGTATATATAGAATTATAGTTTAACGAAGTGGGACTTTTACAATTTAATTTTTAATTTGGGATAACATACATTATCAAAAGAGCGTTGGTATTTTCAGTCACTAAAAATTTGTTATAATTTCTATTAAAACACAAGTGAATAAAAATATCAATGTACAAAGTAATTTAACATTTAGATTACATAATGTAATATATTTTCGTTTTTATAATTATATAAATTATAAAAATAAGTCAAACAAACATTTTGCATATTATTAAACTTTATATATATATATATATAGTTTGAATGAATTTAATGGTTAAAAACATATAATTTCTTCCTTATTTATACTTTTTTAACGAATTTTATTATATTCATATTTTTAAATTAAATAATTAAAATAGATTTAATAATCATTAAACCTACTCATGCAATAATTGTTATTATAATTAAGTTTAAAACCAAATAACTTATTAAACCTACTCATGTAATAATTGTTATCTTTGAAAGAATAAAAAAAAAATGTTCAAATCCAATTCAAATGACAAAATAATAAAAAAAAAGAAATAAAAGAAAACAAGATTCTAATTCTAGGACTCTAAACAAAGAATGTCTTTTGTTATTTTGCAAATATCAAAAGTTTTTATTATATTTTGCAATTTATAAAAATTTGTAATTTGTTTTAGGAAAAGTTAATGAAATGTGGTGGAAATAAAATTAATGAAAATAATTTTTACAATCTCTAAATTTGTTTTAGGAAAAGTTAATGAAATATTAATTGAAATAAAAATTAATGAAAAATAATTTTTACAAATCTCTAAATTAAATTATTAAAAAATAAACAAAATAAAAAAACTTAATTAGTAAAACTACAAAATTAAAATCTCTGATTTCTTTTAAACAAAACAATGTAATTAGTACAACAAAAGTAAAACTATTGAACAAATAATTAAAATAAATTACAAAGAAATGGAATGAATTACAAGTATTTGAATTTTATATTAAGTTTTCTTAAAATATCCTAATTACTAATTAATAAAACAATACCAAAAAATTAAACTATTTAAAAAAGTAAAAAGGATTTTGAAAGTTAAAAATAGTATAAAGAAACAAACTATTGAACAAATAATTAAAATAAATTACAAAGAAATGGAATGAACTACAAGTATTTGAATTTTATATTAAGTTTTCTTAAAATGCCCTAGTTACTAATTAATAAAACAATACCAAAAAGTTAAGTTAAAAATAGTATAAAGAAATAAAGCATATAAACAAAGTTTTGAATTACAAAGAAATGGAATGAATTACAAGTATTTGAATTTTATATTAAGTTTTCTTAAAATGCCCTAATTACTAATTAATCAAACAATACCAAAAAGTTAGACTATTTAAAAAAGCAAAAAGGATTGTGAAAGTTAAAAATAGTATAAAGAAATGAAGCATATAAACAAAATTTTGATTTTATTGTGTTTTCTTTAAAATATTATAATTAGTAAAACAAAAATTAAACTAAATATTAAGAGCTAAAAAGTTTGATTTTTATTGGAATATGAATTGTTATATATTTTTATACACTTTTCCATATTTTGGAATCTAAATTCTCAAGAAGCTATTTTAACTATTTTAGATGGTATTTTGCATCATACATAGAATAGTCAAGGGTAGAATGGTATTTTGCATCATACATAGAATAGTCAAGGGTAAAAAGAAGAGGAAGAAAAGATTAGGTCGGACATTGTACAGAACAATGACCATGGAACTAAAGTTGCTATCTACATACAAGAAAACTGATTAGAACTAAAATAATTCATACTTTTACACAACAAACTTAGTAAATAAACATAACAAATAAACAGTTAACTTGCGAGTATTATTAAAATTCAACCTAGCTTAGTTTCTTCTTCCACTTTGATATTTTGATTTTGGTTTTATATATGCACTGAGGATAGTGCCAAAATAAGGGGGAGGGGAATGTGATACCCTGGTTTTGAGTCCCTAGATTATTAATGTATTTTTTTTATTCGATGAATGGTCAGAGCGCCTAAAAAATTGAAATAGGTCGGAATGCCTAGGAAATCTAATACATTGATCATTATTAATAAGGACAGACAAGGACAAGAGTTATAGGGGGATATGATTCCATGAGAGAGGGGGAAAGCTGAGGGGCCAAGCCTTTATGCTTTTAAATTATTTTTATTTTACCCACCTTCGAGTTTTGGAGAGAAAGAGACAGTTACACATTATGCTTTTGATATTTAATCTTTGTTCTTGATTGTCTAGGGGGTTGGCGATTCATTCTTACTCAAAAAAATATTTTTTGGAGTTGTTCCCATTGAATTTCACTCTGTTTCTCAATTTTGGTTATGCATGGAGAGGGGAAAATGAAATGTTGAAGGAGAGAAGTCATGGATGGTTGGATATAATTAACTTTTGATTATTCTAGGAGGAAATGGCTGCATGTAGGAATGAGAATAATGACAATTAAGAGATAATTGTCCACAACTGAGAATCTTGGGAGTTTCCAACATTGAGATTTCCTTACTAGAAGAATCAGATCCTTGGAAAGAGGTGGACAACCTGAGGGATTGTGTGGTAGTGAAGGGGGTTCATTCTCTTTGGTTGGTGCAGGATAAAGGGGAAGAGAGTTGGTAACTGGATTTGATTTGTATTTGAGAAACCTATGAGAGCTTGATTACTCATTGGTTTGGGAAGATGAGTGTCAGACTAAGACCCGTCCTTGTGGATTCATAGCCCTGGCTTGGGGGTGACCTGCTGTTGAGACTTGGAACAACAATGTCTAAGCTTGGGTGGAAGGTCCTTGGTCTGCATCCAGATGGTGATTGGTTTTGATAAAGATATGTTTTCTTTGTCATGGTTATCTCTGCTTGTATAATTTTTTTTTATGTGTATTATTTATTAGCTATGAAATGTGTATCGATAATGTGCCTCCTTGTTGGTTATTGTTGTGCATGTCATATTGTTCATTTATTTTGTAGTGTAGCATGAATCTTGATTAATGCATGTGCTATTATTGTGTTTCTTGCATGCTTCATTATTAACTAATTGGTATCAAAAATTCAAAATCATCCCAAGAGAGAAAATTTAGAGGTACTCAAGCAATAGGTACAAACTCAAATCAAAGCATAGAGAAAATTATTTTTGGGTTGTTGATATGGGTGTGTTACAGAGTGGGGTAAAAGCATTCCTAAGAGTGTATTTGAAGGGAATTCTAGTGACAATAGACGTGCTCGACCTATGGTTTTGGATTTGGGGGCACATTACAAGTGGTTGCTGCAAAAAAACTTGTGCAATGAACCTATTGAACGTTCCATCTGACGGTTGAATATTACTCAAAAAAAAAATTGAATCAATGTCCCTTATCTAACTATTGCACTCATATTCTTCATGTTCTTTGATTCTAGCTTATTTTTGGTTGGGGGTTCTTTATGGGTATTTGCCAATGGTTTCCGTGAGATTATGATCTCAATTTTGGAATACATTAGAAAATAAGTATCCCTTCATGACTTTGGGAACTATCAATATTGTCGATGTGCATGAGTGTTGTGCAGTTCTCTTGGTGCAGAGAGGCAATGGGCATTGTTTCCCTACGTCTATGAAAAAAAGTTCAGGAAACTCCTGGTTCAACAAAGAAGACAACAAGTGGGAGAATGTTGGGTTATTATATTATTTGTAGTGAAAGTCTAATCAAGGTGGGTCGAATGGGAATTAAAAGTTGAAGGCTGAGGTAAATTGACCAGGAAAATCTAAATTTGAAGTGATAGACAACCAATCGAAAAGGTCAACCGACAAGAGGTCGACAAGCAGTCATGTGGAAATCGAATGAAGACCGAATGAAGGTCGACTGGTACTCAACTAGTAATATGAATGGAAGTCAACTATAACATAATCATGAGATTCATGATATTTGTATCCAATGATCTATGTGGACCTATAACCATTTATGGGCACCTTTCTTTAGGAATTTTCCTACCGTAAAGCCTATAAATAGGGCACATCATAATGTTGTTAAAGCTAATCTTTAATCAATAATAATTAGACGTTGGTGGTCATGTAGATAAGACAAATTGGATACAGGGTTGTTCTTTTGTAAAGAAACATGGTATGATGTTGATTGTGTCTTAGGTATAGACCGAGGTTAGGCATGTAACCTTTTATTCTAAATGAGTAAGAAAACAAGAGAGAAATACGGTCAAGGAATGTTGGTGTTCCTATTTGAGTTTCCAGGGTAAAATATTTGTGTACTGTGTGTTTTCTTTGTCATTTATTTCTAACTTAAATTTTTCTTCCTCTCTTCTATTAGGTTTAGCATGTAAGTATAATTTCCTAAAAAATACTAGAAATACAAGATTACCAAGGAAAAGGAAAATTAATTTGTCTTTCTTGCCTCAGAGAGACTAAAGCACTAGTATGGTGTTTATGGTATTTTACTTCATATGGTATCTCTTATTACTATGATGTTACATAACATTCACCACAACTCCTAAGTGCTATGTGACTTAACAAACTTTGCAATCAACTACAAGTTTGAAAGATGTAGTTGTTGCATTCTTTTATTTTTCATGAAGTTTGAGATGGCCAGAATATAGTATTCTTCCTGTAGTTGGTGTTATAACAAGATTTGCCTCACCCCATGCAACTTGCTCGACCTTATCCATTTCCCTATGCAGACTTGAAGTCCCTTTTTGCAATTCCCAGAGCTCAAAATTGTGTTTTTCCACATATATGCACCCTAACAACTATATAACATGCGTATACGCAAGTTGCACCATTACAGCCCGCGTACATCGGGTTTTCTACCCAAAATTAAAAAATGGTGTCAGGTTTCCATGTCACGTTAGGAGATCCATGATCCTTGACCTTCCATATACTGGAAACGTTCTGACTCGTCCCTTCAGTTCCATTTGAAGGCTTTAAATGGGCCATATCCAGACTGTGGAAGGAGAGAAAGAATTCAACTTTGAGAGCAAAGTTAGTCGGGCGAAATTATTCACTTCATATTGAGTCTGTATCCCGTTGTCCTTTTAAGTATGAACACATTGTTCAGCCCCCAAGGTCTTCCATATTTGATGGAGAACCTCATTGTCTCTCTTATATGAGCTTGCCTTTGGTGGAGGATGGAAGTGGTGGAGGCCTAACTAGAAGGGACTTAGTTTCTCTATTCCGAGACGCGTCAACACAGAAGTTTGTCATTCATGTACTTTTGTTGATCATATTTTAATAGAAATACTCTTTTCTTGTCCAATTAATGTCTTGCAAATATTTGAATTGTTATTCCATGGGAATATTTGTTATGAATACTGATGTATTATGCTATTATATGTGCTAACTTTATGTATTATCACCATATGCTTGTGTATATTGGTTATTGAGGACAAGTTGTAGGTATATATCTTTGAGTCGAGTGCTCAATGGTGGTCATCTACGAATGTCCGGATGAGGTAGGCTCTTTATCTTGTCTTGATTAGCATCTTTTTTTATATAGCATACTTGAGATTAGAGTTGATTTCTGCAGTCATTTTCGTGTGTTGTGGTTTACCCCACGCCATAAAGTGATTTTCCTTGTAACATAATTGGTGACCATACTAGGGATGAAATCTTCTTTTTGGGGTTTGGAGTGTTTTTCTCCTTTGATTTATGTCGGTTAGATTGAGTTTCCTATCGTCTGATTGCTTGACAACATTTTTTCATTTCGAGAATGAGTTTCTTGACCTTATCCTTAACCTGGTAGTGTTTTAATACATATACATAGGTTTTCCTTTGACAAACGCATACATACGCTAGATGTCTTTCTGTAAGGGGCATATATATAGGATTTTCTCCTGAACAATCGCGTACATCATCCTGGTTTGCTTGATTTCTGAGTTTGGTGTTTGTTGGGTAAGTTTTGATGGTTGTTCAGTCTTCTTGGGTCTCTCTCATAATTGTTAAGTTCCTGTAGACTGATAGGAAACATTTCTTTGGTTGAATTTTCAAGAGGTTTTTCCTTTCTCATCATTCTTTTCATCAATTGTCTTTGCATCTTGGGTTGGGTGTTTGCTTCTTGATATCCTACTTGGTTGTCTTTGTTTTCTTACAGTAGGTTCTTTATATCAAGTTGTTGGTCATTCCTTGCATTTTCATTCTTATATATATATATACATTCTGCATTGTTTCCATTTGATATTTTGGGTTCTTATCATTGATATTAGTACATGTATGGAAATATTACATCTTCTTCGAAATTGCAAAATTGCATTTTGAAAAACTTATCATTTGTTGAGAATTGAAGTTAGGACTTTGCATTGTATTCATATTCATTTCCTTTACTTGTTAAGTCATAACATCATCAGTTTCACGACCGTGCCTTTTGAGTAAACAAATCCACTAAAAGAAATGTTGATAACTTTAAAATTGATCAGAAACAATTTTATTTTTCAGGGTGCACAAACTAGCTTAAGATTTAGAACCTTGGAATATGATTTTGTAAGTAAAATTCTCCAAGGCTATTAAACACAACATATGTGTCTGACTAAGGGCGTGGTGAAATTCATTGTATAATTGGTTACGTCAGGAGGCTCTGCTCACACTGGAGTTAAGCAGGAGGTCACATGAAGTTGGTTGAGGAGATATCCCTCCAATAACTTCTTAGCGTCAGAGATATTTATGGGGATATATTTTTATATGGGGGTCTTTCTAGTACCTTTACCTCTGTGAGAGTCTGTGATTTCGAAATTTTGGGCTTTGTTACGATTAATATGGTGGACCTAACTTACGATTATTTTCCTATGCATTGGTTATATCGTGATGGCTTTAGTTACTTGACATAGGTAGCCACATAGGTTACTTGCAGGGGTTATTTTTTAGGTACCCTGAGTCAGATAAGGGTCAGACAACACAACCTTTATGTAGGATTACCTCTCCCGGGGGATCTGACCGACTGCATTGTTAATCCCACGAGGGACCTTATAACTGATTCGGATACCTCCAATCTTTTGTAGGGAGTCTCGGGCCCCTCTTAGGCGAGGCATACCTACTCTAGTGAGGGAGGTCTGTTTTCAACTACTATATCTTATGTGTGTGCATATTGGCCCTTTTTGTTTATTTTTGGTGTGCTCTCTGATTGTTAGTTGGCCTTAGGATTTTGTATTGTGTCGTGAGTCTTCATTTCTATGGTTAGTGGAGCCCTTGTGACTCCCTCAGTTAGCACTACCCACCCCATGCTATTTGTTCATTCCATGAGGACGAATCCTTTTGTATTTCCTAGTGGTACGCAGAATCATGATACTCAGTCAATACCTTGGGCCTCTAATAATTTTTCTCTTGATAGGCTAGACATGTTTTCACACTTTCCATCCTCTGCCTTGCCCTCTTATGTGAATCCTAGTTTTGGGTCTCGGACCATGATGCCTCCTTATTCTCCCTTTTCATTTGGTGGGAGTTATATCCTTCAACCAACTCTTATTGTAGGAGGTTGGAATATTCCATCCTACGAATCCAATCCTAGCTTCACTTTTCCAGGAGAAGGTGCTCAAATGGGCGGTCATTATACTTATTACATCCTATCCATCTATCCTTCTTTCGCTATGTCGGTTCCTACAAATGCTTTTCCCATGGCGGACCTTCATCTATCCTCTTGTGTTTCATCTGGGGGGACTCAATTGTATAGTATGGGAAACCCCCTTTAGGAAGTTCCTTCATCTAGGGGTAACATATATCCTCACTCGAGTAACCCTTGTCATGTCACTTTCTCTTTGAAAGTGGCTTCCTCAGTGACGATTTCCTTACAACCCTTTATGAATCAGTTTGGAGGAGGATACTATCCTACCGAACAGGGCCATGGTGTATACCAGAACCCTTCCTGGCCCTCAATTTATCAAAACCAGTCTTTCCCGGAACCTTGGTCTCAAATGTCACAACCAACCGTTGCCACAAGTCCAGTCACTGTAAGTCATACTAGACTTATATCACAAACCTCTGTTAGTCATGTTGGAGATTGGTCAACAACCTTTGCAAGTCATGTTGAACACCAACAATCAGCCGCTGCAAGTCATGATGGAGGCACAAATCTAGTCACTACTAGTCACACTGCACATACATCACCAACCTATTTTAGTCATGTTGGGGATTCATCACCAATCTATGCAAGTCATGTTGGAGATGAGCTACTAGCCTCTTCAAGTCATGCTAGGATCATGTCACCAACCTTTGCAAGTCATGCTGGGGGAATTCATATGATTGAGAATCCTAGACATATAAGACGTAAGCCCAAGTTCCTTTGTAGGATTTGAATAGGAGATCACCTTACTCATTTGTGCCCTGCTACTGGTGTTGTACAAGAAGCGTGGTCCTTGCCTCGGGGCCCTTTGGGTTATGATTTGTCTTTGGTTTCCAAAAATTATAATCCTTATTTGGTTGATACATCGATCGTGTCAATGCAATCTTCAACTGACACCACCCCTCTTCGTTTAGGGGGTGATGTGTCTATTGACCTTGTTGTCTCACATCCTATTCAACCAGCGGTCGTGCCGATGCAATCTTTAGCTGACACCACTCCTGGTTTTAGGGGTGATGCGTTTCTTGACCTTGTTGTCTCGCATCCTATTCAAACAATGGTTGAAGAAGTGGTCGCGCCAATGAAATATTCGGTTGATACCACTCTTCTCTTGGAGAGTGACAAGTCTAAGGAAGTGACATTGTCGATGCAATCTTCAGTCAATCCCACTCTTCTTTTGGGGGGTGATGCATCTTTCGACCATGTCCTTAGCATTTCTAATTCTGTACCTTTTGAATAAAGGAGCATTCCACTCTCTCCAAGTACGCTCCCTCCAAGTCCTAGGATAGTTTCCTTTGATTGGGATGATCTTATAGAGCCTCACCTTCCTTCTTCTACACCCTTCCTTTTAAGGGGCATTCTTCAATATATTGTAGATAAGGTAACCTATACAAGTATTTTATCCTACTCAACCTGGAAATATTTGAGTTTTCCCAAGCTTGTGTCATCTATCTGTGAGTTGTTGACTTTTGACAAAAGTCCTGCACAAGATCCTTGGCCTCCCCCATGATATGTTGCTTAGAACAACTCCCACCAAGTCTTGTTTAAGATCTTTTCCGACTCTTTCAAAAAGAGAAAAGATTATCAAGTGAAATTGTATCTTTCACACTCGTTAATTGGATTTGAAAGGAAATCTATTTGGTGTATGTTTAACCCTTTTTTGGACCAAGTGGACTAATTTCGAAAAAGGAATGCTCTAGTCACTAGTGACTAGAAGAGTTCTCTTGGGTATTTTTTTATTCTTTTTCAGGCCTAGGGGACTAAATTTACTAAAAAGGACATTCTTTGGACTTAAGTTGTAATTGCATATCATTCTCTTGCTTGTAGTATTGAACCTATTGTCGGTTCTCACTTTCTCATTATAATCCTATCACCTCAACAATTTGCATCATCAGTCAAGTAGAGCCTTGTTTATATCCTTTGCAGCTTGACACCCTATACCCCAAGAGGAAACATTCCCCCGAGTGTCCATATCTTGCATGCACCTCCTTTCATTGAGGATAGCTATGTTCCACTGTTGGAGTTAGTTGCTTACTCGCAACACTCATTTCCTCCTCTATATCATAACATTCATTTGACTATGAAAAACAAAAAAAGATGGGCGAGAAAAGAATATTATCTCATGTTGGCAGTATTCGTGTCGCCTTTGAACAAAGAACAAACTTTTGAGTCCACTTTTCATCAAAATTTTGGGTTTAGCATGACCTTAGGAAGATGAGCTCGTTACTTAGGGTTTAGTCCTTCGACTGGTTACTCTTCCAGTCCCTATGGAGAGTTTGATTGGTGCTTCCTGCATCACAAATTTTCATCATTGAGTCTATGTTTCCAGATTCATTCATATGTCTCACGCTCTTGTTCAAAGGATTTTTATCAGCCTACGTTGTTCATTTCTCATAACTCTTGACTTTTCATGTCGGTCATACCCTCAATGTGTCTTAAAGTTACATGAAGTTGTAGTCCTACCGTGCACCTTGGTTGCGCATTCCTTATAGGTAGGTAACCTTGAACCTGACAGTCGACATCTCATCATTTGTCATTGACTAGGGGTTTCCCTTGTGGTTGACGAAAATAAATCTATTCACACATTGGGATTCATGAAATGTCTTGGATGCCATTATCCTTATTGGTGGTTTCCTTGCCTTTGTCATCAGTTTTCATTATTGGCTCCTATTCAGAGGGTATTTTTCGTGCACTGCTTTCAACTGGTGCATGCAAAAGACACACATAGTCATTGGTTCATGAACATGTTCTTCATATGAGTTCCTCCAAATCATCAAGATACTACTTTGTACCTTGTGTTGACTGATGAGATATGTCTTAATGATCTCCTTTCAGTGGGTCTGCTTCCATCGACTTCAACCCATCTATTCTGGAAATGAGGCCTAGAGTCCTATGAGTACCTAAAGGCTTGCAGTCATCAATAGAAATTTATCTCATCATCGACAATTGAGAATACATCAATGTCTCTTGATCAATGTATTCTTCAAGTGTTCAACCTCAAAACCTTTATTCACACTTGTAATAATGTATTGGGTGCCTTGATACCTACTTTCATTATCGGTAGGTTGTCTCGTGTTTGTTAACGATATACCTCAATGATCGGTAATCAAACAAAGTCTCATTGTGTTTGACCTCAACTCCTTTATTCACATGATGTAGACTTGCACCTTTGGCGGATCGTGTAGAAGACTTGAAGACATCAGTTCATAACCGCAGCTTTCTTGAGTTGTTGCTATCATTCATTGGACCAGTACCTATATGAATTCAATAATCTTTGGAGATCAGATTATACTCCCTTGTATATAGATATCTTCATATTGATTTTGAGACTGGTTTTCACTATGCCTTATTCGTGACTATGAAAGCCTATGGCATGTATCTACTTTTGTATTTCCTATTCATGGCCATGAATATTTGTTTGGTATATTTCCACATGGATATGCAGTGTAATTCAAATTGGTAGCCATGTGTACAAAGTCATTATGGATTGTAATATTCTTATCAACAACTAGTTCATTCAGTTGTGTCTCCTTTACTCTACTTTTGGAAATTATAATGTATTTCGGCCATCGAAGATACTCCTCTGACCTTACACATTAGGGGGCATCTGTTATAGAAATATTTTCGTCGCCCCATAAAACTTACTCAGAAGGAATTTTCCATTTCCCTATACAGACTTGAAGTCCCTTTTTGCAATTCACAGAGATAAAAATTGTATTTTTCCACCTATATGTGACCTAACAACTATACAACATGTGTATACGTAGGCTTCACCATTACATCTCGCGTACATCAAGTTTTGTGCTCAAAATTAAAAAATGGTGTCGGGTTGCCATGTCACATCATGAGATCCATGATCCTTGACCTTCCATATAATGGAAACATTCTGACTCAGCCCTTCAGTTCCATTTGAAAGATTTAAATGGGCCATATCCAAACTGTGGAAGGGGAGAAAGAATTCAACTTTGAGAGAAAATTTACCCTAGAGAAATTATTCACTTCATATTGAGTTTGCATCCCTTTGTCCTTTTAAGTCTGAACACATTGTTCAACCCCCAAGGTCTTCCCTCTTTGATGGAGAACCTCATCGTCTCTCTTATATGAGCTTTCCTTTGGTGGAGCATTGAAGTGGTGGAGGCCAGGCTGGAAGGGACTTATTTTCTCGGTTCTGAGGTGTGCCGAAATAGAAGTTTTCCATTCATACACTTTTGTTAATCATATTTTAATTGAAATAATATTTTGTCGTCCAATTAATGTCTTGCAAATATTTGAATTGTTATTCCATGGGAATATTGGTTATTAATATTGATGGATTATGCTATTATATGTGCTAACTTTATGTACTATCACCATATGCTTGCGTATATTGGTTGTTGAGGACAAGTTGCAGGTATATATCTTTTAGTCGAGTTCTCAGCGGTGGTCTTCTACGAACATCCGGACGAGGTATGCTCTTTATCTTGTCTTGATTAACATCTTTGTTTATATAACATACTTGAGATTAGAGTTGATTTATGCAGTCATTTCCATTTTTTGTGGTTTACCCAATGCCATAGAGTGATTTTCCTTGTAACAATGGTTTTCATTACTGATAAGAGAGATGGATTTATTCTACTTTATTTTTGGCCAGAGACATCACCTCTTATAACTTCCTGATATATGATATCATTCTTATGTTTTATGTATAGTATATCTAAAATACAAAATAATAATACCAAGAACACCAATGCAACTAGATCATAGTTGAGAATCATCAACATGCACCCAAATTTCTCTTCATCAATTTGAAAACTTCAAAGGCCTATTCACAAAGACATGATAATACATACATTAGCACCATAGTAGAGGATACAATCGAATCCTCAAGGAAAATAGGAACAAGAGCCTCTTCAAATATCTTGGGTTCCTTATCCACCATAATGACCACTTTAGATTCATGAATCAAAGAATTGTAAAATATTCGATCATGTTTGCTTCTTGCCTCCCGCATCTCCCTCCAAACTGCCAATACTTCATATATTCTAGTATTGAAAGAAGGCTTAAAAAATATCATTTTAAGATCTACTTGCTTTACTAGTTTTCTTCCCAATCTCCTTAAAGAGAAGGATTGTGATATTATTTTTGAAGGGGGATTTAGGTGAATTGTGAAAAAATCCACGAAAGGAGCTTTAACAATGGGGGACAAATCAAGTATTAGATTCACATTCATGTTGTGTACTCCAACTTCATGATATATAAAGTGTTTCCCTATGTCATTTAAACTTGATAAACTGCCTGAAATAAACATAAGTATGCCTTTCCATTTGGAACTTGAAATGCAAATGTTAATATCGATTCGATTAGAATTCTTTTGCAATATTCCTGCATCCACTTTTCCAACTTTTCCATCAATGTAACAACTTTGAAAATAACACCCACATCCTTCAACACACTTACCAGAAATTTTTTGTTCCTATTGAAGATGACATTTTGAAGGAAATTCTGAAGAACCTTTTTTATGAGCCATCTTACATGACATATGATCTAATCTCATCATTTAAATTTGATCCCCTTTATTTTATGGGTACCACTGGCTCTAAGATTTGTGATAGTGTTTGATTAATGTTTTACAAAGGAAACTAATTATGGATGATGCACTAGAATATTGTACTTTCATTTATTCCTTTTTTTGAGGAGAGAAAGGAGTAGTAAAATTAGCTCGTTGCACTAAAACATTGACTTGTGATTTCTATGATATTGATGACTCTACACTGTCGGGTTCTCCATCATAATGGTTAATTTCATCCTACAATGGATTTAAATGAATGGAATACTCATTTGACTATTCAACCATATTTCCAGTAACTTGATCGTTTGAAGAGATTTCAAGTTATCTGGAAGGGTCTCAGAATTCAAAAATGGGAGAAGTGGTTTTTTAAAAAAGACTAGGAAATTTTTGTGAGCTTGCTTTGGTGGCCTACAAAGTAGTCCCATCATTATTCCATAATGATTCACCAAGAGGAAACTCCCCAGTGTGCTTCCCCTCTTTTTCAAAGAAGCTTTGTAGATGAACTTTAGCTATCATACAACATGTTGGATGTTGAAAATGTTTCCATTTCTCATTTAAACTTGAGACCATTTTACTATCACTTTCAATGATTCATTTACTACCTATATATTTTCTCATTATATCATTCCTAAATGTTTATAAGCCTAGTTGATATGATGGCTTTCCTTGTAAACTAGATTCTGGATAGGTTGATTGAATATCTTCCAATGATGTTAGAAGCTCCATTGTGGGATTGGTAGCTTCACTTGTTACCTTATGAAACATTCAAAAAATATTTGTCAATTCTCCATGTGCACCTTTATTATTTGTTTTATTGTAAATGAATATTAATTTCCTCTCTTTGCACATACCTATTTATTAGAGTTCGTGCCAGGAATAACCTTTTGAGTTGTTGACTCTGAAGCCTTTTGTCATTTTCTAAAATTTAGTGTTGTCATTGGCTATTACTAATTCACCCCCCCTCTCAATAATCTAGCAACCATCATTTTGACTTAATGGAGTCTTAAATATGAGTCGTTAACATTGCACAATCTAAAGATATTCCAAGGTACTAAATACATATTTGCATAAAAACAACAATTTCATTAATCTAAAATCTCAATTTTAACAAAAAAAAATTAACCAAATTCCAAAAATAACAAATGAAAAAAATATTAAAAAATAAAATATTTAAACTTCTTCATTATATAATAATTATGTTATTTTTAATTACATCAAAATGTTTAAAAAATTCCCTATAGTTTTAAAAAACCTTCATAACTTAACAAAATCCACTTCGACTCTTTTTAAGTTGTACAATCATATGTGTATACTACCGTATTGTAGAGTTGCTATGGAAAATGAGTATGAAATACTCACCAATAAAGATAATCCATCTTGAAATTTAAGCTTGTACTTATGCAAACATAAGTCTTCATACTACCCTATAAAAATCCTTCATAAGTTAACAAATTTCATTTTGAACTCTTTTTAAGTTGCACAATCATATGTGTATACTACCCTATTGTAGAGTTGCTATGGAAAATGAGTATAAAATACTCACCAATGAACATTGTTGGCAATGAAATCCATCTTGAAATTTAGGCTTTTACTTATGCAAACATAAGTCTTCATACTACATTATTGTAGAGTTTCTATGGGATAATGAAAATAGAATATTCATTGATCAACATTCCTAGGAATAATTCCATCTCGAATTCTCTTTTAATTATGTAATTATATTTTTTTTATTAATTAAGTGCAATTCCTCATAATAATTACATCTTGAATTATAATCATATGTCTTCTTCATAATAATTACATCTTAAATTCTCTTTTAATTATGTAATCATACGTCTTTGTACTACCTAACGATGTCTTTATACTACCTAACTACAACTTTTTTCTATGAGAAAATGAACATAAAATACTTCGTAATCAAATTGGTTTTTATAATATTGTGTTCCATGTAGCAAAGAGTTACAATATTTATTAACTTTTTCTTTATAAAATATTAATTTATCATTACAATCTATTCCATAAAATTATATTTCTTAAATGCAAATTTTCAAATAATTTGATGTAAATATTCAAAAAAGTCACTCCACATAAAATAATAGAATTACAAATATTTATTAACATTTCCATTATGAAATATTCATTTATCATTACATTCAATTTCATGAAATTGCATCTCTTTAATGTAAATTTCTAAATAATTTGATGAGGATATTCAACAAGATCACTCCACATACAAAACAAAAACTCCACATACAAAACAAAAATTGTTTCAAAATCTCACTTATGTACTTATGAATCTCTTGATAGTTGTAAAGTCTTTATCTCAATAGAACAATTGAAATTATAACTGTTAGAATGTAAAATGTCTTCTAGTAGCCATAGGTGCATTTGATGACTACATTAAACTTAGTCTTTAGAATATTATGTTTTATTATCATATACTCCTTAGAATATTATATATTATATTTTATTATTATAATTTTAATGTGTATTATATAGAACAATTATCTATATACTTATTAATAGAACAATTGAAATTATAATTAATATTAGAATGTATAATGTTTTCTAATAGTTATGTGTGTGTATTTGATGGCTATACTAAACTTATTTCTTAGAATAATATATTTTATTATTATAATTTTAATATACTCTTTAGAATATTATATTTTATTATTATAATTTTAATATACTATTATGTTTTATTATTATAATCTTAATATATTTTTTAGAATATTATATTTTATTATTATAATCTTAATATGTGTGCATTTGATAGCTACATTAAACTTATTCCTTAGAATATTAAGAAATATTATATTTTATTATTATAGTCTTGATATGTGTACATTTGATAGCTACATTAAACTTACTCCTTAAAATATTATGTTTTAATAAGACTTATGAAACCAATACATGACATTCTTTTGGATATGTTTTAATAAGACTTATGAAACCAATACATGACATTCTTTTGGATACTTAAACTTATTCCTTAGAATATTAAGGAATATTATATTTTATTATTATAGTCTTGATATGTGTACATTTGATAGCTACATTAAACATACTCCTTAAAATATTATGTTTTAATAAGACTTATGAAACCAATACATGACATTCTTTTGGATATGTTTTAATAAGACTTATGAAACCAATACATGACATTCTTTTGGATACTTAAAGACACAACTTTTTTCTCTCTCCATGTGGTTAGAGGTTTGTCCTACAATTTTTTCTACGTAATGGAACCCTTGCAACTTTTTCTATGTAATGGAACCCCTTTTATACACTTGATATAATATGACACTCTCACTCTTTGAGCGTTGACACTAGATTAAAGATCAAGTGAGAGTAGATGTTTCCTTTACACAATGTGGGGTTTTACCAATATACATTTGTTGTTAACCTTTATGACGTGCAATATGAATTCATTTTATTTATATATTAGATTTTCATTCTTAAATGTCTAACATGGATGTTAGACTTCTTTAAATAGATAAATTTTAAGTCAATTATAATTACTAAAAAAATGAGACCACATCCCTCTAAGTCCAAACTTACCAAACATACTCTAAATATGAAAAAGATCATTCCCTCGAAAACATTTCAGTAATGCACACCTTGAGCATACTAATATGAATATATTTATATATATACACCTATAGATATTTACAATACATTTAATAATGTAGTCAAAGAGCTTCCTCATGGAACCAATTTGTGAAATAATATATAATCATCACTATTTGATTTATACCATTTTTCAAATAGCCTAAGCGTATTTATAATACTTGAGATCAAACATGATTACACGATTGGGTTCTAAATAGTTTATTCTATTTTATTTCAATTAAATAATTTATTATATTTTATTTCAATTTTTTTATTTGGAAAAGTTGTAAAAAGATGTAAAAGTATAACTAATTGAAATGGTAAAAAGATGTAAATAGTATAACTAATTGAAATGGTAAAAAGATGTAAATAGTATAACTAATTGAAATTGGTTTAATTGATGGGTTTACTTCAAGTGATTGTGTAATAAACTTTCATCCTTCCCTTTTAATTTTTATTCTCATAAATACAAAACAAACAAAGTTACAAAGTTTTGAGCTTATATGAAATTTGATTTATCTAAATTTCATTTTTAAAGTGAAAGAAAATGTTTAATAAATTTGAAAAATATATTACACCAATTTGTTTTTATCTCATAATCCATAGCATGTAAAATATTCAATGCCTTTGTAAGGTTCTAGATATATTATGCATAATAGACACTGAATTATTGTTGCAACATCGAGCTATAATAGTTCATCACACTTCTCCTAGAATCAGTCAGTCGGTGGTTGATCTACATATGAAAACAATCGTTTGAGCAATCAAACAAATCTCTACATCAGTCAATCGAGTAGTTGACAGGTCTGTCAATCGAACAATCGACCAACAATAGAAGATAATTGGTAAGTGGATCGACTAGCCGAGCAATCGACTATGAGTTGGACGCATGGATGATCGGGTCTAGCATCCTTATCAAGCCAAATAAACAACGCGAATTTGACAGAGTCACCTCTGACAAATGACAGTTATATGTGGACAAGATCCTCCCGATTTCAAGGAAATTGGCTATATATTGAGGATATAAATAACAGGCCTAATGGGTTATTATTATAAAGGAGATAGTGTTGTTGTGTACAAGATGTCCAATATGCATTGTGATGTTCTAGTCAAAGTGCATTGTGCTTAAGTGTTATAACAATATTTTTAGACACTACCTTTTCTATCTTAGAAATATTATTTCCTCTTCGATTATTTGAAGTATTGTTTTTATTTTTCATAGTAGGTTACACCCATACCCCAACATGGTATTAGAGCCAATGGTTTGAAACCTCGTTTGTTATCCACAAACCTCACTATGTCTAATCTATTGTGTGATTGACTCTGGGCTAGTGGTTTGTCGATTGTAAATTGTTGAAACATAATTGTTATGTTTAGATATTGAAGATGGCTTCGAAGATTGATCCTGTAATTCTGAAAAGATCAAATTATGAAGTATGGGCACCAAACATGGAAACCCTACTGAAGAGTAAAGGACCGTGAAAGTATACGAAGACTGCGATTCCAGATACAACAGAAAATCAAGAAAAATTCATTGTTGATGGAAAGAAGTATGAGGTTGTGGGGGTCATCATGACCTATATCTCGTGTGAGATTCATTTTCACATCAGTGGAATCGAATTCCCTCATCAAGTCTAGAAGAATATGAAGTCGGCGTTCGACAGAGTCAATGAAAGTCACATCATGTAGTTGGAGAAAGAGTTGATCTCTCTTCATCCTCACTCTTTTTACATAATAGAGGACTATTTGGGATGTGAAAAGAACTCTTGTTGAAATTTGGTGAATGCAGAAAGAATTATCAGAAGAAAGATGGAGAACTCATCCAGCTGGTCCTAATGAATTTGAGAACACCATTCAACCTGTTCCTTTCGAATTTCTGCACCAATTGGAAGGCACACGGGGAATATGGTAAGGCTTACACATTTGAATCTTTATGTGGTATTTTGATCACTGATCGACACAAATTTCTTGAAAAAGGCAAGCTTGGTGGTAAAAATCAAGTTCACTTGCTCAAGGGAAAGGGAAAGTCAAATCACATGGAAAGAGGATGGTTTGATACCCCTACATAGAGACTTGGATGCCTCGAGCATAAACCTAAAGGGAAAACATATGCACCCGATCAAATTTGAAAGAAGAAGGCATGTCAGTGTTGTGGAAAGATTGGACATGTGGGGAAGGTCTCCTACAAGAAGAGATATGATTTATATGAGAAGATTAAATTCCTTAAAGGATATGTGTCCGTTCTTTGCCAACCCGCTAATACTTTCACCTTCCAAGTCGAAACTTCTCAATCCTTGCTATCTCATTCTACGCAGAATGAATGGGTAGTCAAATATGGGTGCACTCATCATATAGCTAAGGATGCTTCCCTTTTCACATCCTTGAATGAAGCCGAGGAGAGGAAGATTTATGTTGTCGATGATTTTTCTCTCGATATTGTTGGTGAGGATGATGTTTCCTATTGACATGGGAGAATTTCCAACATTTATCATGTGTCAAATCGCAGTGCCAATTTTTCATATGTTGTTCAATTAACATAGACAGGTAAGATTGTAGAGGTTAGTCGATTATTTTCGGAGGGTTTCTTGACCCGAAGGGTAGTCTGTATAAATTTTGTGACAAGACTCGACTCAACATACAACTGATTGTTCTTGTTTCTCACATTGATGAGCGAATTTGAACTTGGCATGAATGACTCATACACCTGAATTTTCTAATTCTGCAGTCAATGGAAACTCAGGAGATGGTTGTTGGTCTAAATTCCCCCTCCCACCTAAAGAGTTTTCAAAAGGCATTGTTCTTGACAAGCATCATCAAAGAACCTTTGACCATGGTAAGCGTGCAATCTGAGAAACTCCCCACAAAATGGCCTTTGACCATGGTAAAGCGTGCTAATCACAGAAACTCCTAAAAATGGTTCACGATCATGTATGTTGTGTCAATCTACCTTTCCTAGCAGGTGTAATGTATATCTTGATTTCGTAGATGATGTCTCTCATTTCACTTGGGTCTATTTTCGAAAAAATAATAATCGTTTCTTTGAAAAGTTCAAATAATTTAGAGCCTTTGCTTAAAAGCAATGTGGCCAACCCATTAAGTTCCTGAGATCAGAAAATGGTGGTGAGTATGTCAATCGACCTTTTGAAGAATAATTGGTTTTATCTGGTATTGATTGGAAATGGTTGGTTCCTCACACACCTCAACAAAATGGTTTCACAGAATGCAAGAATCACATGTTAGTCGAAATGGCTAGACATATTTTGTAGGCCAAAGATATACCTCCTCGCTTCTGGGATGAAGTTGTATATTGTGCAAACTATTTGATCAATCACATCTTGACTCGAGACGTTCTTTTGGTGACTCTAGTCGAACGATGGTGTAGAAATAATCTGTCATTTGGCCACCTCCATGTGTTTGGATGTGTTTCTTGGGTTCATATTTTTGATGATTGCAAAAACAAGTTGGATGCAAAGAGTCACGATTGCATCATTATGGGCTACTATGAAAAGTTCAATGCCTATCAATTACTTTATCTTATCAAGAAACAAATCATTATAAGTAAAAATCTATGGTTTGATGAGAATTCTTCTGGAATCAAGTTGTTGAATGCCTCCTCTAGATTACTGTAGGATGATCACTTTGATGTTTTTCTTTACTCTAGTTCTCCTATTCTATTTTGTATTCCTTTGACTCGATAGTTGAACTCTGTTCTTATTTCGACTAGTCTGTCATCTCTGTTGACTGAAATTGTTCCAACTTCTGATCGAGCCTCTATAGTGAACAACAATTCACTTGTTTCTTGTCTACCTAGATGGGTTTCCAAGAAAATTCAAGCTACTAGACTTGATGATGCTAATATTTCCTCTAGAAGACAAACTCAAAGTCAAAACAAACATGCCAATGTTGCATTCATGACTCGTGTACTTGAAACTTCTGATCCTGTTGCCTACTCAAGGGTACCACTCATTTTGGTATCAAGTATTGTCAAAGTTTATATTTGTTGGTCGAATTCACTGAGTCCGAATGGGTTGGCAGTAGTCATGATCAGAAGTCCACTTATGGCTATGTGTTTCGCTTTAGCACTAGACCGTTGGTGTGGTCATGTAAGAAACAAAAGGTAGTCTCCTTGTAGAATACACAAGAATAATATCATGGTGTTGTTCATGGAGGTACAGAGGCCGTTTGGATTTGCCAACTTCTGGGTGAACTTGGATTTCCTGTTTAGACCTAGACTACAATCTATTGTGACAATCAGAGTTCCATTCAAGTGGCAGATAACCCTATTTCCCACAGTAAGATAAAGCATGTTGAGATCCATTCTCACTATTTGAGACAATTGGTTCATGAGAACATTGTCTCCCTTGAATATAGCAGAAAAGATGATCAAGTTGTTGATATATTCACTAAGCCTTTATATGAAGCTAGATTTATCAAGCTCCGTACAATTCTTGGGCCTCATGTAACACCCCTTTTCACTCAACTAACCAAGGTTACTATACGAATACTTGGTAGATAACCCTGAATAACTGTAGCGCACCTTGGCTACCATGTAGGTATTACTACGCGGAATAACACATTCTCATTCATGGTTAATCGCGTGCATTTAAGCAATGAAATACATTTAAGCTCAGAGTAATCATAAGAGTCATTTTAACATAAATAATCCATGGCAAATACACTAATCCAAATGCACAGGAGAATGCATGATCATTATAATACACAGAGATACAAAACATATTGATAAAATGTGATTAAACATAGTTAGACACTTATCTTGTAACAATGGTGGGATCCACCAACCAAGTGCAGGCCTTCCACGAACCACCCAGCCTTATACCACAGTGCTCATCACCTCAGCAGTGGATCACCCCCGAGCTGGGACTAAGCTCCACCCCAAAGCAAGGAATCCTAGCTAGGCTGAGGTTACAGGGAAAACAACACTTAGAATCTGGAAGGATTCTTCCCAGGATGCCATATTACGCCCACTACTACCAGACTCTCATTCCCCACATGCTTGTTCTGCCTGAGAGTATACACCTTCACAAGCACAGTCCATCGGTGCTAACCTCCCTCTCTGGGTCTCGGCAATAGGCCAGATCAGGAAGTCTCAGAGCCTGAAGCTGGTGCTGGACACTCTCTGGAAGAAACCTCTTCCAACAACATCCACCTCCCTCACCTAGAGAGAGATCACACATGGCTCAATTACCACCTACACTGGACATCAATTCATGTGCAATCCCTCTCTGCATGACCACCACGGTCAACTGGGAATACAGACTCAGACCTCTCAGAACAAGCTCAGCAATGGTAGCCAGGTCTCACGGTGTTTATTTTCAGAATTCCTCGGGAGCAAATTCCGCAGGGAATTACACAGACTCTCTCTCTCCCCGGCAAAATGGCAGGTCCCCCCCATTTCCCATCCGCCCCACCTAGGATAGAATCGCACTCCGGTTGTCGGGAATGCATGACAGAAAATCCACGCAAGAGTCAACACAGGTTCGGACGGTTCAGACCGGGGATGTACGAGGGTCATTCTGCAGGGGTCAGACCCCTTCCCTTCTAGAAGTCTGTGAGTCCAATGGAGGAGGAACCCCCAACACGGCTCATCTCGTCCTTTTTATTGCATGCACCATGGTTGACACTTGTCCCCCATGCGACTGCATGTGTTCCTTCAGCGTGCATGCCTCCCACCATTTGGTAAAAACACGTGTCCTTCCAAAAGGACTTAGGTTAAAACATATAATGCACATATCT
>SNQJ01S0075603.1:37000-55546 GCA_010110895.2 Picea sitchensis
AATTTATTGTTTTTTGACTATTTCAGGCAAATTCGAATTTGTTATGGATGTGAGGAGCAGTTGGAAGATATCTCAAGGATTTATACTTGCATTTCATTTATTTAGTTTAAGAGATTTTTGGGATTAAGCCCAGATTTTGTAAAGCTGTTTGCTATTTTTTCACAAGGAGGTTTTATCTTGTGAAAACTTATTTAAACTTATGATTTTGTAATCATAAAACAATCCTCAGTTGAGGGAGAACAAGGATATGGAGTTCTAATTCAAACTGGAGCAGAATTGGTGTTTTGTCGTAGCTTTCCACTTTTCAATATATCAACACTCTGTTCTGTATTTTGTATATCAGCTTGTTTATGGTTTGGTATTGAATTAGCTATCTGAATCACATACAAATGATATAATCTAATTGTTGTTATCTATATCTTGTTTCTTTCTAAATTGATAAAAGACATAACAATTCTCAATTCATTTTAGTGAATGATAGCTTTGTCTTCTTTGTAATTTGAATTGTCATATATAAGCTGGCTGTATAATAGGTTTCCCCTTTTGCAGAAGTTTATAATCAGAAAATTGTTGTGATAATCTTTTATGTCTTGTTTGTCCTGTAAATATACTTCAGGAAGCATTATAGCTGATCGTTTCCGAGAAGCTTAAGGGCCTAACTAGTGTGAGTTTCCCTCCTCCAATCAGCTTAGAAGTCATCTCGCACAGGACATACTTGGAGCGTTTCCAGGTCAAATAAGTTAGGTGTTTATTGTTTTAATTAATTATTAGTTTAATTAGATTTAGATTAGATTATTTAATTGCAGTTAGTTTTCTTTCTGTTTTATAAAATACAAAAAAGACAAAAATAGATCCTTGGTTGACTTAAGGCAGCGAACACATGAGTTTTACAGGTTTTAATCAAATCTGTGATTTGTCTATAATGTATATTTGTGAATAAAGAGTGATTATAGCTGGTAATTAAGTAGTTGATTTGAGTTATTATGATCATAGTTAGTATCTTGTAGATATATAATAGTTAGTAGTTTGTAGTTAGATTAGTGTAGTTAGTTTTAGTTAGTTTTATTAGTTTCTAGTTTCTTTAGTTTAGATCATTTAACTTAGATCAACTTTCTCTTTGGTTTCCTTACGAGACCTTAGAGCGGCCAACGGAGCCATTAAACTCGTCAGGGTGGTCCATACCAAATGGCTTGGGTTATTTAGACAACCTCGGACCGGTTCCACTCTTCCAGTTGACGGATGGACTGTTTCGCTCGTCAACAAGCCCCTAATTCCTTGCCAACTCTGTGGATGCTCAGTCCCCCTTCACTCATTCATCGTGGTCAGTCTGCACCTGGCGGTGTTTTATATTTTATTAAATGTTCTGCTTACATACAAGTACAACAGCAGGCTCCTGACCTTCAACACTTAGGCTCCCTGGCCTAACAACACATAAGTCTCCAGCTTATATAAACTTGGCTCACCAGCCTATAAAACATAATTACAATTCCTTTCAAAACATGGTTTACAACGGGGCTCGGCCTTGGGGACACTACACGTCAAATAAGTATAATTATGGGGAGTGTCATGCTGACATGATTTCACCTCTTGAATCTCCAGAGTTGTGTGTTGATGGGGGCATGTTCGAACATCAAGTCATGATGGTTCATCACAGTTCTCCTAGAATCAGTTGGTCGAGCGATTGACTTACATCTGGAAATAGATGATCAAGTGATCAACCATATCTCTACATCAGTCGGTCGAGTAGTCAACAAATGTATTGGTCGGACAGTCGAGTAGTAATTGAATATAGTTGGTTAATGGATCAACCAACTGAGCAATCTACTACGAGTTGGACGCATGGACAGTCGAGTCGAGCATCCTTGTCAAGCCAACTAGATAGTGTGGTTTGACAGAATCAACTCTAACAACCGACGGTTATATGTGGACAAGATCCTCCCAATTTCAAGGAAGTTGGTTAGATCTTGAAGTTATAAATAGTAGACCCAATGGGTCACTATTATCATGGTGATATTGTTGTTGTGTACAAGATGTCCAATATACATTATGATGTTCTAATCACAATGCATTGTTCTTAAGTGTTGTAATGGTGTCTTTAAACACCATCTTTTCTGACATCTAAATCTTATTCCTCTTTTATCTAGTACTATTTGTATGTTTTGTATCAGCTTATACCCAGTCCCCAAAAATAATTATAGTAAATATCATCAAAAAGAGAAAAATATAAAAAATAATGACACCAAAAATAATACCTTTATTTATAGAAAGCCAAATTCACTAACCTCTTCGAAGGTGTTTTAACTTAGAAAATTTTCCCATCACTTTTAATCCAATTAAATCTTTGCAAAATCATATTCCTTTATCCAAAATTTTGAGTCTTGATATATCAAACAAAAGGGTTTATATTCTTGATAGTTTCACCATATGTCAAGGGTTAAACATTGAGTAGTGGGTATTATAATGATCTAAAATTTATTTGAACTACCCCTTTCTTTATAAATTCATCGTCAACCAACCTTATTGATTTACCAAAACAAGCGAAGTCACGTAGCTTATACTCAAGTGTCAAAGTAAAGCCATGAATGAGTCCATAAATCAAGAATGGGATCAATTTTCGGTCATATAAAGTGTTATAGGTCAAACTGAAAGACAGAGGATCATTTTATAAATCATTTCTAAAACAAATTAAGTTTCTATTATTTCAATTCATTTTTCCAAATGTCAAGTCAAAGTACCAAGTTTTTAAACAAATCCAATAACCATGTGATCAAAGGCCAATTCCAATGTATTGCATCCCCCGAGTGTACAATATTGAATGAGAAAGTGGGGGGGCTCAAAACCTAATTTTGGTTTGAGCTCTATTGACGTGGGAGTAGAAGGGCAATTGCAACTCCCTCCTCTTTGGTTTATTAGCATTCCCACAAAGGACNTCAAACAAAAGGGTTTATATTCTTGATAGTTTCACCATATGTCAAGGGTTAAACATTGAGTAGTGGGTATTATAATGATCTAAAATTTATTTGAACTACCCCTTTCTTTATAAATTCATCGTCAACCAACCTTATTGATTTACCAAAACAAGCGAAGTCACGTAGCTTATACTCAAGTGTCAAAGTAAAGCCATGAATGAGTCCATAAATCAAGAATGGGATCAATTTTCGGTCATATAAAGTGTTATAGGTCAAACTGAAAGACAGAGGATCATTTTATAAATCATTTCTAAAACAAATTAAGTTTCTATTATTTCAATTCATTTTTCCAAATGTCAAGTCAAAGTACCAAGTTTTTAAACAAATCCAATAACCATGTGATCAAAGGCCAATTCCAATGTATTGCATCCCCCGAGTGTACAATATTGAATGAGAAAGTGGGGGGGCTCAAAACCTAATTTTGGTTTGAGCTCTATTGACGTGGGAGTAGAAGGGCAATTGCAACTCCCTCCTCTTTGGTTTATTAGCATTCCCACAAAGGACCCCCCGCAATGTCGACGCGTGGCAGGTTTCCAGGAAGTGCATTTCGGGCATGATTTTTGAAGCAATGGAGAAGAATCTAAGAAAAGAGAAACATGGGTTTTGTGCGGGATTGCCCGAATAGAGGAAAATCTGGGCAAATTTTAAAAATTATGGATGGTTTGAGATATTTTTCCATTTTACTTAGGAGGAATTTGCCATATTTTGTGCACGAACGAATTTACATAAACAACGAATGCCAAGTGAATGCCCAGTCAGTTGGAGGTGTCATATGGTACAATAAGAAGGTGTCACATTAACAGTAAATACAATGTTCTTCGTTTGTCTTCCTCCTGCAAATGGCTCGACCATGGGAAACATAAAAATACACCGATAATGCATATTGGTCTTGCAATGAGTATCTTTGGAACAAAAGTTATCAAGGAAAGCTTTGATGTATTAGTTTGGATGACAAAAGATAATGAGATGGACATGCCTACAACACATCATTAGTTCTCACATATCATTTTACCTTCAATGATATCATTAGTTCTCACACATCATTAGTTCTCACATGCCTATTATATCAAGATGAGATATTGCATGTGAGCACGTTCTTTGCAATTACTTATGGAGTGGGTTTTTCTTTTTGCAGGACTCGTAGCAAATATTTACCATGTTATTATTTTCCATGGGAAATAGATATGGCGATAAATGCCAAGTGAAGTTTTTATGTGTAATAGATCTCGTAAAATTCAAGTTGGGATGAAATTAATGGTGATGTGGACATAAGAATGTCTATTAGAGGATAATGTGGCACACTTGGAAACATTATAGAAATGGATTCATATTTTTTAAGGGACATGGGACAACAAGTTCTTCTAGGTGGGTTTTTCAAAGTTGTTTTATTTTAATTCTATTTTAAGAGATTGGTTCAGATTTGAAAGAAAATTTTGAGGAATCAGTTGAGAAATCAATTCCAAAAGTGAAGACATCAACCATTCAACAGTTAAAGGGGATATAATCATCAACAAAATACATTCAAAGGGGGACGCAGGTTAGAGAATTCTGGGTAGCATGGGTTGTGTTTGTAAAAGGTCCTAGGGGCTATTTTTTGTAAATATTTGAATCAAACATTGTGTATTGAATTCATCTTCTTATCTAAATAGAACCTTGTTTTACCTTCATTTTATTTTGTTAAGCTTCTTATTAATCTCCACCTCTGTTCTTACTTTATCATTATAATTTGCAAAAAGATTACATGTTTTAAAATGACAATTAGGTACTACGTCCATTTTCATTTATTATAAACAAAATTGCAGGTTATTGGTATGAGTGTCATGATGTTGAATTCACTCTTGTGCTCAAATCTCACATTCTTTTATTGGTTGGATTGATTGTTACAGATGCCTAGTAAACCATTTTTCTTCATCTTGTTTGAAAGAGACTTCCTTACTCACTGTTATACCAAAGATTTAGTATTCTTCTTTATTTCTTCCACCTTCCATGATAAACTTTTGTGCTATGTTAGACGAGACTCCATTCCCAATGGATTAGACCTCTAGTCTGAGAGATTTACAATCTTTTATTCCAATCTTTTGCCATTTTTTCTCTCAATCCTCTTCTACCATTTAAAATATGGCATTCATGAGCTTAATGATTGAGAGTTGTTGCCTAGTGACAGTGGGTAGTCAAATTTGATGAGGGATCCCCCTCTGGTCCAAGCGTTAACTTGTTGACCAAAAGTTGGTTTAAAGATGCCTTGGCATGGTTTCTAAGAAGCCGAAAACCATCTCAAGTTACAATAGAGGGGTCAACCTCCCGCAGAGTAGAGCTCAATTACAAAATAATTCTCAAGACAAAACTTTTCCATGCTTCTACTCCTATTTATACTATTTCAATATTCTAGAGCACATTCTAGAGGAAGATATTTCTAGAAGAGGAACCTTCTATTAAGCCTTCTTACATTAGAGATGTTCAAATTATTGTACATAAGAATTATTTACTAATTTCGGCCTTTATTACATAGAAAACATATTATTGTATCTACTTGAGGGGTTAGGCAGGTTAGGGCCTTAATACGTCCTCCCCCTTAAAAAAAAACCTTGTCCTCAAGGCTTGATATGAGGAAATTGTTGTATAATGGCAATCGGTTCCCATGTGGCATCCATTGGTGGTGTATACTTCCACTAAACTAAAAATTCTTTGATTGTGTACTGAAGGAGATCACGCTCGTTGTGGTCCAAGATTGTTTGGTGTTGTATCCAAATAGATCTTTGTTCGTCCAATTCAGGGATACTAGTTTGAGTCTATCACTTGGCTCCAATCACTTTCTTCAAGCAATAAACATGAAATACATGATGGATCTTAGAGTGACTGGGGAGAGCTAACTTGGAGCAAGTTTCTAAAAATGATCTAATTTGAGTGATGTTTTCTTATAAGGTTTCAGATGAAGAAATACCTAATCTCCTTCAACAAATTGGTGTTCTAAATGTCTCTGATCAACTTGTTTCTTCATGCAATTCTGAGCCATGACTAAATTCTCTTTGAGGGTACAAACAATGGTAGCTCATACTGTAAGAGTTCTGTCAACTTCCTAGACCTTGGAGAGACTAGGTAGGTAGTAGAGGATATAAGGTTCCTTTTGACCATAGACCGCTTAAAATGGTGACATGTGAGTGACAACATGGTAATAGGTTTTGTACCACCATTCAACGAGCAGTAACCACTGATCCCATTGATTTTGTCTATCAGATGAAAAAAATTGCAAATATGTTTCGAAAAGCTTGTTGATAGCTTCAATTTGATCATCATTCTGGGGATGATAAGATGATATGAGATGTAATTGGGTGCCCTGTAGCTTGAACAATTCCTGCCAAAATTTGTTAGTGAAAGTTGGATCATGGTCGAAGAAAGTAGAATGGGGTATGCCATGAAGTTTGAAGATATTATCCATGAAAATTTGAGCCACTACAGATGTTATGAATAGGTGTCGGAGGGAACATAAATGAACATATTTGGAAAGGTGATCTACTGCAACGATGATGACGTATTTTTTACCCGATTTGGGTAAGCTAATAATGAAATCCATAGAAATCTTTGTTCAGATAATAGGTGGAATAGGTAGGGGTTGGAGTGTGCCTAAAATTTTGATTGTTTTAACCTTATTGTGTTGACAAGTATCACATTCAACCACAAAGGTATGGATGTCATGTTTCATGCCTTCCCCAAAAATATAGAATTTGATCCTTTCATATGTTTTGTGAGAAAATGAATTCCTGGCTATTGTTGAAGCATGAAGCAGAGAGATCACAGCGGATTTAAGGTGAGACTATGGGCTTAAATACATGTGACCTTTGTAGCAAAGAACCTCATTGTGCCAAGAGTATCCTAAAGATGCATGAGTATATTGTTACACTTGTTGGATGAGGCCAAACAATTTGGGATCTTGGAACCATTCATGGAAAACGTCCTTAACCAATTGGATACAAGGAAGGCGAGTGAGAAGAGGGACATTTCTTCTTCATATTTCCTTGAAAGGGCATCAACAACCACATTTTCTTTTCCTTTATTGTAAATGATTTCATAATCATAACCAAACATTTTGGTCAACCACTTCTATTGCTCCGGGGCTTTTGAGGAGGGAATTTAAAAATCTACATCATTAGATAATCTGTAAAAATAATAGATTGGCAATTAATGACTAGTATGTTGGATGGAATACTTTTCTTTTGAAAGTTGAAAGTTGTTGCAAATCATAAATGGAGCACACACAGTGAAATGAAGTGGTAAAAGTAGAATATGAAACTATGTTTTCACTTTTATACACAACTTAGTGTACCAAGATAATTGACACACTAGATTACCTAAACCATCAAAGAAAAAATGCATCATCAAGAACATTGAGCAATTTGTGAGACTCATGCCTCCTTCTTGATAACTTAGTAAAAAATATATATATGATTCTCCACTATAGAGAAGAAATTACTCTGAACCATTTAAAAATATATTTGATAATAAATATTATTGATATAGACCAATGCATTTATATATAGCGAAAACAACAATGTATATATTATTAATCAAGTACATTAGATATCTTTTATACTATACGTTCTACACTTTTCTAATATGAAATATGAAAAGCAATACAATTCACTTTATATATAAAACATCAATATACTATACGTTCCTACTTGAGAGTTAAACGATGTCTTCTATTCTCACTTGCATTTTCTCATTTTTATGCAGAGAAAAGTATTGAAAGAGACGAAGGTGGTGGGGAGAAAGAATACATTAAATTAGAGTCAAATATATTTTGTGAAGTATTAATTTGACCTATGCAAAGGGGATATTCCAAGTATTATTGTGTCTTTGGATTTTAAATAGAGTTCGAGATACCTTAGTCAATTATTTGGCTACAAAATAGGTATCCCATGAATACAATCCCTCATGACTACTGATTTAATGTTAAGTCCATCAATTCGGTTTGATATTAAATTTTATTGTTTGGTCTTACCAAGTTCCTAGACATTGGGCTAAGATAAGAACTCTATCTTACTGTGTTTGAAAAGAAACCAATAAGAAAATGAATTGTAGGGTTTATGAGGGGGGAATTTAAAAATCTAGTCCATTAGATATTCTGTAACAATGATAGATTCACAATAAATCATTAGCATAGTAGCATCAAATACTTTGGCTATGAATGTAGAATAGTACTACAGAGCATAAATGCAGCGCATAAAGTAAGATGAAGTGGTAAAAAAAAATGAAATTACATTTTCACTTTTATACACAACTTAGTGAAACAAGCTATTTGACATTTTAGGTTACCTAAACAATAGAAACATCAATGTCTCTTTGTATTTTATGTGTGTTAATTGGTAAATATTATAATTTTTTAAGTTTCTTTAGTTGCAAAGCACTTGTTTGTGTTCTTGTTTGATCGATGTAACACATTTTAGAAAGAAAGTTTGCTCACATGATATACATTAAAAAATAGGCACCTCTGTGATTTGTTGTGATTTTCTTATGGAACCTTTTTTTGCAATTGTAAGTGATTCCTTATTTTTTGTGCCTCTCTTGTTGAGAGCATATTTTCTTTTTTTTTTAAATATTGTTTTTCTCTTTTTTGTCCACCTTTTTCAATAGTTTTCCAACAATAGGATATTTTCTTCTTTGACTCTTTCCCTTGGTTTCTACTAATATATTACTATGACCATTTATGTTTTCATTAAGTCTATCCTATCTATAATTGTTGTTGCAAAGATTTATTTTTAAGTAGATTTTTCACTTTGCGTAAATATAGACTTATTTGATTTTTATTTATTCTGGGAAATAATTTGGAATCTATGTTCACAAGAATTTACACATTTTTCAATGGTTCATATACTATATGTTTGTCACTTTTTTCTACTTCAACTATGTCAAATATTTTTTCTCCTTTTGTAGAAAAAAGTATTGAAGCTTTGATCTTCCCTATTTCAAAATACCATAAATGGGTATCAATATTTAATATTCTAGCCAACCATTCTTAGACAAATAACCCACCATAAATACACCCTTCTTTATAAGGAAATGTTAATTGTATCATGTACCCTTTCCAATTTACAATTTTTTTATTTTTTTTAACTATATCGTCACTAATATATTGGTGAATGCATCGAATTGAAAATGGATCATTTTTCATAATTGCATTGCAAAACGTTTGTGACATTATTCATCGCAAACAAGATATATTGCATTGATTATTTTGTAATTGGCATAGTGTCTTGAAAGAACTCTCACTATATGCACTTTCAAAAATATGAACTTCATTTACTTTGTTTTCTTGAATAGTAGGAGAACTATGAGTATTTCTTTTGCATAATAGTGGCTCGAAATGTCCAACAAGTGGATTTTCATCTTGAAACAATATGTCAGAGGTGTTTGTAGAAAACTTCAAATTGAAATGCAAGTATCTCTTCATTCGAACTCTTGACCAAGCTCTTATTGACATTCTAAGCCATATCGATGCCCAATATATGTAAATAATGCCGCCCCATAGATCACTATTGTCTAGTGCTCTATCAATTGATGTTGATCTAGACATCTTATTCAAATATTCTTCAAGTTCACTAATTTTATGCATTTCTATCAATGAAGACCTATTTAGCTCAAGTTGATAAGATGCAGTTGCCTCTGTATCTTATTTTTGCAAATATGTCCTAAAGTGTTCTATTGTACCCTCTCTAATTTTTGTTGATGTATATCTAAAATGAGGTAGCACTTCCAATACATTAAAAAAAAATTCTCTTTCAACATACACAAAGTTTTATTAGTGAAACAATCCATAATTTTCTAGTACACTATCAATTTCTATTATTGACCATGGAATTTTTGTTTCCATTTTATATCTTTTTCTTTGGTCACTAATATATTCCATATAATATTTCATAGTACTTAGTCTTTTATTTGAAATTTTATAAGTTGTAATTACAATATGCCTACAATTAGTCTACCTGTATATATAATAATATGATATAGACACAAAAATAATTGATCGGAGATATTCTACATAAAACAACAATATAAATGTAATGTCCATATAAAACATGCTTAAAAGTATGGGTATATATTGCAATGTAATTTCAAGGTATGTATGGATATATATTGCAATGTAATTTCTATATAAAACATGTTTAAAAGTATGGGTATATATTGCAATTTTTTTTTAATGTAATGAATAAATTTGATTGGAAGATTGTTATCACTGTTACACATGATGTTGAAACTTTATGTAAGCCAAAATTACAACATGTTAATGTCTCCATGGTAAACATAAAAATTGTTCTTAAATAAAATCAAAATTAAGATATAATATTAATTACAAATTATGACATCGTAAATAAATGACCATCCCAATACATAACAATAAATGGTGAATTGTTTTCATGTTTTTTCGTAGCTACCTGTATGTTCACACTTAAAAATTAATAATTTTGTTATTTATATATATAAAATGTTTTGATATTAATAATTTTATTATTTAAATATTTAATTTTAAAATAATTAACATAATAAAAAATACAACGTTAAGATAAACAAAAACTGGTACATACTCGAGGATTTGATTACATGTTATTTGTTGAGACATATTTTATAGAATTAATAATTTTGTTATTTATATATATATAATGTTTTGATATTAATAATTTTATTATTTATATATTTAATTTTGAAATAAAAATTTTAAAATAATTAACATAAAAATAATAAAAAATGCAACGTTAAGATAAACAAAAACTGGTACATACTCGAGGAATTGACTACATGTTATTTGTTAGACGATATTTTATTTGTTATTAGGCGCACTAACTCAAGAACATTGAGCAACAATATTTTTTTCCGAGTGAAATGATTAGAAACATAGTGAGAATTTTCTTCATAGATTTCTATCCTAATTATTTTGTCTATGAGTTGTTCGTCAATACAAGAGTACTGAGTTGTTCATCAATATAAGAGTATTGATCTCTTTTGAACCATAAACTTGGTCCAATATTTAAACTTGTTGGAGGAGGAGCTGGAGGATTAGTCCCTAAGAGCCAACCGATCGAATCAGCCATTTCACCCTGAGTTGCACAGTTAGTCTGAAAACACCAGTTAGTCTTGAAACACCAGTTCACCTGTCATCCCATCACACACCCATTTCCCCATGTTGACACAGAAACGGATAGAGGTCCAATATTAAATTTGATTGTTTGTTTGGTCTTACTAATTTCTCGAGCTAACATAAGAGCTCTATCTTATCATCACAAGAATTTTGAATGGGGAATTTAAAACTCCACTGCATTGAAGCTCGTAGATTGAAGCTCGTAGAGTGAAATGAGTGGTAAAAGTAAAATATGAAACTACATTTTTACTTTTTATACACAACTTAGTGTAACATTGTCATTGACACTCTAGGTTACTTATATAATCGAAACACCAATGTATGATCAAGCACGTTGAGAAATTTGTGAGATCGGTGCCTCCTTCTAGATAGACTAACAATAAAAAAAATTAATAAGTGAAATTGTTAAAAAATAGTAAACCCCTTAGAAACATAGTGACAATTTTTTTTATTTCTTTCTATGAAGGATTCATCAATATAAGAAAACTAATGTATAACAATAAAAAAAATTAATAAGTGAAATTGTTAAAAAATAGTAAACCCCTTAGAAACATAGTGACAATTTTTTTTATTTCTTTCTATGAAGGATTCATCAATATAAGAAAACTAATGTATATGAAGAGTGAATTTAAAACTCTATTTCCTTAAATATTCCATAACAAATAGTTTATAAATCTATATAATAATAAAGTGCCCATAGATAAAGTGCCTAATTTCAACAATCTACCAGAAAAATAACATAATATGCAATATATGTAATTTCATGAAAACTTCATAAATACCACAACTATTATGAATAACATTAATTTATATAAATTCGTGAGTAATTCCAATGAATTGTAAGGTACCTCATAATACACTATCTTAAATTTACAGTATTTATTATAAGATAAATAACTATTCATCTTTTTTTTTTCTTTTTCTATTTATTTAAAACAAACAATTAATAATGATACCATTTATCTATTATTTGATTTCATGAATCTAAGGTTTTATATAAATATTTAATATATACACTGAAAAAATTCTTGTAAATTAACTTAATAACAATTCCTAGCATGGCATTCGCGGGTTAGTTTAAGGTTGACTTTACATTGTATATATAGAATCCTAGTTTAAAGAAGTGGGACTTTTACAATTTAATTTTTAATTTGGGATAAGATACATTATCAAAAGAGCATTGGTATTTTTAATCACTAAGAATTTGTTATAATTTCTACTAAAGCACGAGTGAATAAAACTATCAAGGTACAAAGTAATTTAACATTGAGATCACATAGCGTGACATATTTTCGTTTTTATAATTATATAAATTGTAAAAATAAGTCAAACAAACATTTTGTATATTATTAATTTTTTATAAAGTATTCATATATATATATGGTATACAGTTTGAGTGAGTTTAATGGTTAAACATATATTATTTTTCCCTTATTTATATTTTTTTAACATATTTTATTACATTCATATTTTTAAGTTAAATAATTAAAATATATTTAATAATCATTAAACCTACTCATGTAATAATTGTTATTATAATTAAGTTTAAAATCAAATAACCTATTAAACCTACTCATGCAATAATTGTTATCTTTGAAAGAATAAAAAAAAAATGTTCAAATCCAATTCAAATGTAAAAGAACAATTAAAAAAAAGAGATGAACAAAGAAAACAAGACTCTAACTAAAGACTCTAAACATGAATGTCTTTTGTTATTTTGTAAATATTAAGTTTTTATTATATTTTGCAATTTATAAAATTTTATACTTTGTTTTAGGAAAAGTTAATGAAATATTAATTGAAATAAAAATTAATGAAAAATAATTTTTACAAATTTCTAAATTAAATTATTAAAAAATAAACAAAATAAAATAAAACTTAATTAGTAAAACTACAAAATTAAATTTTTTATTTTCTTTTAAACAAAACAATGTAATTAGTACAATAAAACAATGTAATTAGTACAATAAAAGTCAAACTATTGAACAAATAATTAAAATAAAATAAAACTTAATTAGTAAAACTACAAAATTAAATTCTCTATTTTCTTTTAAACAAAACAATGTAATTAGTACAACAAAAGTCAAACTATTGAACAAATAATTAAAATAAATTACAAAGAAATGGAATGAATTACAAGTATTTGAATTTTATATTAAGTTTTCTTAAAATGCCCTAATTAATAAAACAATACCAAAAAGTTAGAAATTTTTTATTTAAAAAGGCAAAAAGGATTTTGAAAGTTAAAAATAGTGTAAAGAAATGAAGCATATAAACAATGTTTTGATTTTTTTTTACTTTATTGTGTTTTCTTTAAAATATCATAATTAGTAAAACAAAAATTAAACTAAATATTAGGAGCTAAAAAGTTTGGATTTTATTGGAATATGAATTGTTATATATTTTCATAGACTTTTTCATATTTTGGAATCTGAATTCTGCCCAGAAGCTATTTTAAATATTTTAGATGGTATTTTGCATCATACATAGAATAGTCAAGGGTAGAAAGAAGAAGAAGAAAAAGATTAGGTTGGACATTGTACAGAACAATGACCATGGAACTGAAGTTTCTATCTACATACAAGAAAACTGATTAGAACTGAAATATTTCATACTTTTACACAATAAACTTAGCAAATAAACATAACAAATAAACAATCAACTTGAGAGCACTATTAAAATTCAACCTAGCTTAGTTTCTTCTTCCACTTTGATATTTTGATTTTGGTTTTGTATATGCACTGAGGATAGTGCCAAAATAAGGGGGAGGGGAATGTGATACCCTGGTTTTGAGTCCCTAGATTATTAATGTATTTTTTTTATTCGATGAATGGTCAGAGCGCCTAAAAAATTGAAATAGGTTGAAATGCCTAGGAAATCTAATACATTGATCATTATTAATAATAAACTATATTGTTGGTTTCTAGATAGATAAGGACAAGATTTATAGGGGGATATGATTCCATGAGAGAGGGGGAAAGCTGAGGGGCCAAGCCTTTATGCTTTTAAATTATTTTTATTTTACCCACCTTCGATTTTTGGAGAGAAAGAGAGGGTTACACATTATGCTTTTGATATTTAATCTTTGTTCTTGATTATCTAGGGGGTTGGCCATTCATTCTTACTCAAAAAATTATTTTTTGGAGTTGTTCCCATTGAATTTCACTCTGTTTCTCATTCTTGGTCATGCATGGAGAGGGGAAATGATGTAGGAGCATCTCTCCATGTCAGCCAACCAGCCAACCAGCCACGTCAAGTGCATGCATTCAAGGACGAAGAGAGGTGCAACCTTCATCCTCAATTTTGAATTTGAATGTAAAATTAAATGTCTAGGCTGTTGAGCCATAGAGTCGTGCCTTTGTGCAGGCATTAGAGTAGGTAGGCCTTTAAATGTTTGTAAGGCAGAGATCTAGATCCGATGCTAGACTAGACAACCCATTCAATGCAATTGAATAGGGTAGGTAGGTTGGAGGGAAGAGCTCGAAGAGCCCCCTCAGGTAAAAGAGATTTAGAATCTCATTTTGTAAGAGGAAGAGAGTGTGGAGATAGAGAGAATCTACAATTAGAGAGCAGAAGGGAGAAGAGTCGAAACCTTGTTACAGGTCGTGCTCAGGAACACCTTTGTAAAGAGGCATTTTTATTAATATAAACAGAAGCAGTTTTTCCTGCATGTATCTCTGTATTATGTGGATGCCTTGGTGTGTTCTATTTTATGATGTGAATTCATGCTGTAGATGTATGCTAGGCATTTGCAGGTTGTTTTGATTTCAGGCTTGAGTTTCTTTGTGGTTTCATGCCAGGAGGGCGTGACAGAGTACTGCGGTCTCTGAATACCAATGCACTGAAGCACTTCTGAATTCTGCGGGTTCAGACAAAGACGTGCTGCGGCACAAGAATTGGAGTCAACAACTCAGGAGAAAGACCTCAAGGTTGCTGAATACCTTGGAGGCAAGGTTGTGGGAGAAGAACACAGTTGCAGACAGAATCTCTGAGGAGTTCTGTGAAGCTCTGCCAGGTGGGCATCGAGCTAGTGCAAGTGGTGCACAAAGGAAGAACTCTACTGTGAGTTCAAGAAGAACCAGAATCACTGAGGATTCTGAAGAGCTCTTCCAAGTGGGCATTGAGCAGGTGCAAGGAGAGCACAGAGGCCAGAGCTGCTGGATGTTCTGTGAAAAGATACTCTGCCAGGTGAGCATTGAGTAGGTGTGCAAACAGGCATAAGAGAAGAGAACTCTTCGAGTTCTGGAATTTGAAGAAGAATCCACTGAGGGATCTTCCCAGGGTTACTGAACACCCTGAAGGCTCAGCAAGAAGTTGCTTGAGGCAGAGGATAGTCAGGAGGGCATCCTAATATTCTCCATCTGCAGGAGGAAGGAAGAAGGATTTATTCCTTAGAGATCTGAGTGGTTGAGAAGCTCAAGGGAGATAGCACTTTGTGTGCGTGGAGATTCTGCAGGGGCGCAGAAGTCAAAGACTCCCTTGGGGATTCAAGGATAATCTCAGGAGGAGTAGTGCTTTCAGCGCGCGAAGCTATAGCTACAAGGAACGCAGAGGTCGAAGAACTCCTTGGAGAGTTCAGAGTTCCCAAAGTTTAGGAGGGACAGCGTTTTCATATACGTGCAGGTGAGAACTCTCGATCATGGAGCTCGTAGAGAAAAGGCAAAGGTCGAGGCCTTTGAGAACTTGGAATTTTTCCAAGTGAAGGAAGAAAGCGCGCAGAAGCTCAGGAGGGAGCACAATTGCCATCGGATCGACCGAAGAGATCTGGACCGTTGAAAATTTCACGTCCAGGGAGCCTCAGAGCGAGCATACAGAAGAGGAGATCGTGAGCCATTGGATCTCACTCAGATACCCGTCAGCCCTTGGATTGGGTGGAAAAGCACAGAATTTAGTCTCCAGAGAGCGCGCAGGAGAAGAAATGATCTGAACCATCAGATTTTGAGCAAATCACTTGTCAGCCGTCAGATCTGATGGGAGTTGCATGAGGTTTAAGGTTTGTGAACTGGAGGGTGAAAATCCCAAAACATGCATCGTGATATTGGGACTTCAGCCATCGGGATATCAAGAGTTTCGAGGACAGGAGATCGGGAATTTCCATTGGAAAAATCCCAGAATCAATCTAAGCCATCCATCTTGAGGGGACGCGTGGCGAAGATCTAAGATCTCGGGAAAAGTACCGAAGGGGAAGACTCCATCGGAGTTTCGGGACTCTGCAGATCAGAAGTCCTGTGGGCAAGAGATCGGGTAAATCCATGTTGGAAACCCCAAAACTGATTTGAGTCGTCCATCAGTTGGGACACGTGGGTGAGATCGGGAGCCATCGGCATTTTGGAGGTCGAAGGGACAAGATGTCGGAGCATTTCAGCATCGAAAATCCTAAAATCACGAGAAACGATCTGAGTAGTCCATCATAGGGGGGCCACGTGGCAGAGATCTAGACGATCGAGGAAAGTCTCGATAGAAAAGTCAAACCGACACATCGGGGTTTGGCGTTTCGCGAGTCCTGAAGATGAGGCGCCCGGGACATTTGGAGTTGCGAAATCGTGAGAGGTGATCAAGACCGTCCATCTTGAGGGGATGCGTGGTAGCGATCGAATCCTTCGGAAAAGGTCTCGATAGGAGATCCATCTATCGACATTTCAGGACTCGGCAAATCGGGAGTCCTGATGACAAAGCGTTCGCGCATTTCGAAAATCTGAAGTCCAAAACTCCGACAAGGTGAAAAGCTCCTTTGTGGGGCCAAGTTGACGTCATATCGGGATATCGAGGATTCCGTGGACAAAGTGTTCATGCGCTTCGACATAAGAAAGTTTGAAACCTCGAAAGGAGATAAGGTTGTGGTCTTATGAGAACTGATCACATGGACTAGGGCATAGCCAGGAGGGGCTAAGGTGAGAAAAGCCATATCGGGAAATCGGTAAATTAGAGATCGGGAATTCAAGAGGACAGAGAACTCTTGACATCGGGAAACAAGAAAACCCGAAACCCGAAATTATATGCATTTCCTGTTGTGGAAAGAGCAGCTGTCGTATGCAAAGGTCGTGGCAGAGAAATAAGGACCTGTGGATCAGGTTTTGACAGAGATTCTAGCAGGGAATCAAAAGAGCTAATTCGGCTCGGGGAAAATATTGAACGATCCTTAAGACCGGGAGGTCGGGCGCAGAGACCCTACGGGGTATGAGGTGCGTCATCAATGTGGGATCAGAGCCTGATTCTTGTCTGTATATTTCAGGCAAGGGAGGCATAAGAGATAAAGAGCACTCTGATACACTGTCATCGAGTGGTATCAGAGCGAGACTTCACTTGTATATTTCAGGTGAAGAGAGAGGGAGTAAAGGAAGACAGAGCGTTGGAGACTCTGTAAGGATTTGTTTGTAGGTAGGCAACAATCCCTAGGCAGTCAGGAGGACTGTAGGAGAAGCTGAGACACTCAGGTTTACATAGTGAGTAGCAGGTTTGCTAGGAGAGAAGACAGGGACAACAACATGGCTACTGAAGGCCGTAGATATGTTGGAAGGAAAAAATCAGAGTTGTGTTGTCAAGAAGACATAGATGAAGAGCGCGCTGATATAAGAGCGGAGATAGAAAAGTTTGCATTGCAGATTCAGCAGAAAGCCAAACCACGATGGGTGTATGAATGGCCCATGAGGAAGGCAAAAGCAAAATGGCCAGTCAAGGAGTTGATGGCTAGAATACATCGTAGGTTGTTAAGAGGATGGTTGAGGCATGCTGAAAACCTCGATGGACCTAAGGAGATGGTTCAGACATGTGAACCAGAGATTGGGAAATTTCTCGGTGAAGAGAATAAAATGGGATTAGCTGAAGATTTCAAGAACTGCCAGGAGGGCAGAGAGGAAATTCCAGTTTTCCAGGTGGGCAACGAGTTGAGATCACTGTGGTATCTCAAAGACTGTTAGGAGGATAGCTAAGGAATTTCACATTGCCAACTGGGCAATGAAATGAGGTCGTTGCGGGATCTCGAAGACTGCCAGGAGGGTAGTGGAAGCATCTCATATTGCCAGGTGGGCAGAGATGAGCATTCGAGACTATCTGAAAGTCTCATGGACTCGGAGGTGAGCTCAATTAAGCAAGGGGTGCTAATGAAGATGGGATCAGTTGATCTCATAGTCTGCCAAGGGGGCAGCTGCAAGATACCAGATATATAAAATATGCAGAACAGAAACGAAATGCTAGAAATGACAGAATAACAGTAAAATATCCAGCATAATCTTCACAATACACAGAAATGATATACGAAATAGCAACAGAAATAGCACGTTGAATCAGATAGCAATGTTCACAAGCCTCTTCGAGGGGGCAACCTCCAATCGAGCAGCTCTCTGTTACAATAATATCCAAGCTAGGGTTCTCATACCCTCGACTCCTATTTATACTAAAAAGAAGCATCTAGAGGAAGATCCTTCTAGAAGCGGAAGCTTCTATTAG